>PVIA01000656.1:220619-385907 GCA_004024845.1 Tonatia bakeri | reverse complement strand
AAAACATATTTGCCAATGATACCTCAGACAAGGGCTTAATCTCCAAAATATATAAAGAACTTACACAACTCTACTCTAAGAAGACAAGCAACCCATTTAAAAAATGGGCAAAGGACTTGAACAAACACTTCTCCAAGGAGGACATACAGAGGATCCAGAGACACATGAAACGATGTTCAATATCACTAGCTATCAGAGAGATGCAGATTAAAACCACAATGAGGTACCACTTCACACCAGTCAGAATGGCCATCATAAGCAAAACAACAAACAACAAGTGTTGAAGAGGTTGTGGAGAAAAGGGGACCCTAGCGCACTGTTGGTGGGACTGCAGACTGGTACAACCACTATGGTAAACAGTATGAAACTTCCTCAGAAAACTAAAAATGGATCTGCCTTTTTACCCAGCAATTCCACTGCTAGGATTATATCCTAAGAACCCTGAAACACCAATCCAAAAGAACCTATGCAGCCCCATGTTCACAACAGCACAATTTACAATAGCTAAGTGTTGAAAGCAACCTAGGTGCCCATCAGTAAATGAATGGATCAAAACACTATGGTCCATTTACACAGTGGAATTCTATGCAGCAGAAAGAAAGAAGGAGCTCCTACCCTTTGCAACAGCATGGATGGAACTGGAAAGCATTATGCTGAGTGTAATAAGCCAGGCAGTCAAGGACAAATGCTGTATGATCTCACCTTTAACAAGAACCTAAAGAACAAAACAAACAAACAAGCAAAATATAACCAAAGGCACTGAAATAGAGAACAGGCTGGCAGTGACCAGAGGGTAGAGGGGAAGGAATTTCAGGGGAAAAGGAGAAGGGTTTACAGGAACAAACATAAAGGACATATAGACAAAAAGTAGGGGGGTTGGGAATGGGAGGGAGGTGGGAAGTATGTGAGAGGGTGGGCTGGGAAGGGAGTAAAGGACAGAAAACTGTACTTGAAAAACAATTAAAATTTAAAAAATGTTATCAGAAAAAAATACCTTTCAAAACGGTATTACAAATAAAATGGTGAATACAAGAAATTTCTCATTTTTTATTATGAATTTGTACATCTTATTATGTAATGAGAAATAAGATTCTGGATGATAATTCTCATTCTCACAATAGGAAATTACTTATTGTTAATTACATTTTTCAAAACCATTGGGAAATGGGCATGGGGAAGGCAAAAATTAACATTATTAAATTACTTAATATATGTCACAAAGTGTTACAGGCTTTGTTTCATTTTAAGTCCTTTTTAAATCTTGCAAATTAGATGTTTTCCTCAGTTCACATGAAAGAATATGTTGCCCCCAGATTACACATTTGAAAATCTAGGTTTTTTAAAAAAAATATATACCCTATTGTTTATGCTATTACAGTTGTCCTACTTTCCCCCCTTTACCCTCCCTCCACTCAGCCTGTTCCCCAATTCCATAATTTTTAGACTAAAAAATTCAATGTATTTTCCACTATCATAGCATTTCACAAAGAGTATTCTAATAGAGTACTAATGTGTGACCAAAATAAACACACAGACTCAAAACCCCCAGAACCCCAAAATAAAAACTATTTCCACAGTTATGCACATTTAGTAAGACTGGAAGACAAAGATAAATACATTTTTTTCCACAAACTTCTCCACAATTTTAACATGCAAATGTAGATTTTGTCTAGTAGTGGATGTTTAAGACTGACTCTCTTATTAAATTTTATCTAAATCTAATCAGGTCTGATTTACAAAGTTTGCTTATTGTCAATTGCCTATTTTCTTGGTGTCAGTACTCCCAACACAGCAGATTCAAGCTACTGATGTGAAACTGGGGAGTGTTGTGCACATTTCGTTCTTGTAAGCTAGTAACAGATTGCTCTAACACACCACCGAGTCATTTTACTATTTATTGGACCCAAGTATACTTATTTCACTAAATGGCTCTTAGATTTGGGGTTCAGAAGAACATACCTTGGAAGACAGGGAATTTTTGACAGAAATCTGAGTATCAGAGCACTATTTTTTAAATATAAGATTTGAGTTCAAATGATGATTCACTGTGTACACATTGTACATACACAGTTGTTTAATTTAAAAAAATCCATTTCTAGAGATGAAAATCTGTATTAACTGACTTCTTTTGATTTTTAATTCCAGGTGACTGGTACACATTTTTATTGCAATTGATAAGCTAAACTTATAAAACAGATTTACATCTCCCCCTTGGAATCAAGTGAGAGAGTGGGTGCTGGTACAAGAACAAATTGACATCAACTGTGATGGGGAAGGTTACAGAAAGAACAGATTTCTTGGGATGAGGTGGGGGTGCCACTGAAATTTTAGTTTTAGACATGTTGAATTTGTACTTGTAGTTTTCCCACAGACTGATGTAGAGGAGATAATTACCTCACTATTGAATCAGTTTCAGTTCATTTACACTTTATTTAATCAATTACTCATTCAAAAAAATAGCTATTAAGTGCCCACTATGTGTACCCCACTGTTCTAGGCATTTTGGGTAGTTACCAAATAACACAGATAAGCATTCCAGTTCTTAAGGAGACTACATTCTAGTGAGGAGGACAAAAACAAAATAAATGTAATTAATGAGTACACTATATAGAATATTTAAAAGATAGTACGTGCTATGGGGAGAAAAGAAATACATCAATATAGGGGAATAAAGAGTGCTAATCGTAGGTTGGTGAACAGTATTCTGTGTTAAACAGGATGGTCTGTTTAGGTAGTCCTCATTAGGAAGCTGACCTTTTAGAAGACTTGAAAGAGGTAAGGATATTAACCACATAAATATCTAGGGGAAGGGTGATCCAGGCAAAAAAAACAGCTAAAGATCCTAAAGCAGAGTATTTCTGCCTTCCAAAATCAGAAAGGACAGTGTGGCTGGAATGAATGGAGACAGTAGTAGAAAATGGAGACCAATAAGGAACAAGGGCCATATGACCCCTTTTAAGACTAGTTTTTATTCTTCATAAAGTAGAGAGACGTTGCAAGTGGTTGAGAAAAGAACTGATATGAATACAATGCAGCACAACAAAAGTAGAAGCTTCTACTGTTCGAGACAGCATGGATAGATCTGGAGGGCATTATGCTAAGTGAAATAAGCCAGGTGGTGAAAGACAAATACCATATGATCTCAACTATAAGTGGAACCTAATGAACAAAACAAACAAGCAAGCAAAATACAACCAGACATTGAAGTAAAGAACAAACTGACAGTAACCAGAGAGGAGAGGGCAAGGGGATTATAGGCAAAAAAAAGGCGGGGGGAAGGGTCATTAAGGAACATGTTTAAAGCACACATGGACAAAGCCAAAGGGGGGGTAGGATCAAGGGTTGCTGGTGGAGATAGGTGGGGCGGGAGAAGTGGAGGGTGGAAATGGAGACAACTGCACTTGAACAGTAATAAAAAAAAGTATTGATAATGACAATATCACATTTGAAAAGATCATTCTGGCTTCCTAGTAGGAATCAGGGTAAAATTCAGGAGACTTTTATATTAATATAGATGAGAAATGACAGCGTTCAAACCAGTGTGATAGCAGTAGAGGTGGTGAGAAGTAATCAAAGGTTCAAGTTGTTTAAGATTTCCTAGAGGATTGGGTGCGAGCTGTGAAGAGAACAAAGAGTGAAGGTGACTCTGAGGGTTTGTCTTTGAGCAACTAGAAGAACAAATTGTTATCAGCACGATAGGGTAGACTACAGAAAAAGCAGATGAGGTGGCCTGGGGTGATATTTTTGTTTTAGACATGTTAAATTTGAAATGCCAGTTAGACATCAAAGAGGAGGTGGCCAGTAGTCAGTTGTGGACTCATTGAGGCTGGAGTTTAGGAAAAGATTTGGTTTGGGCCTGTAAAATTGAAATTGTTAGAAGATAAATGGCATTTAAATCCATGACTTTTAGTAAGATCACCACGGGACAGAGTAAGTGGAGGGAAAAAATGATGACTGAAGCTCTCAACACTCCAATGTCCAGTGTCCAGGGAGAAGAGGAAGGACATAAAAGGTGATAAAGAAGGAGTGACCAGTTCCTTGGGTAAGAGAAAAACCAAGAAAGTGGAGTGTCTAATAAACTAAGTTAAAAATTCAATCACGGAGAAGGGAGTGACAAATTGTGTCACTGATGACGGTGGAGAATTGACCAAGAGATTTTGCAACTTGGAAGTCAGACTGCAGTTACAGAGAAGTTGTGGGATGACAGCCAAGCTGGAGTTAAAGAGTAACAGGAAAGGAATAGGAGACAGTGAGAAAAGACAACATTCTAAAGGAGCTTTTCTGCTAAGAGGAGCACAGAAATGGCCCAGTAGCTGTGGGGGAAGGGGAACAAGAATATGTTTTAAAATTATGTTTGGCTTTGTTTTTATGACAAAGATTCAGAAGAGAGTGAAAAATCGATTCTGTTCAGGTACAGGGCTGGTGAGGAGAAATTTTTGAGGTAGCATCAGTTTATGTTTGGTACTCTACAGTCTTCTTTTTCCTTTCTTCATAGCAACTCAGGAAGATAAGGAGTTATTATTTCCACAGATGAAGACAATATGGTATAAAAAGAAGTTACATACCTTTCCTAAGGTGCACCCTATCCAATAGCCATTGGCAGTACCATCAATGCTCTTCCCCAAGCACACACACTCCTCCAAGCTCCATCACTTCTTCAGGTCATTTAGATCTGCTTCCCTTACTTCTGAATTTCTTTATCCATCTGCCATCAACCTTCTACTGACAATTAACCTGCATTTTAAGCCAGATAAACAATTTTTTTAGAAGGTGTGGTTGTGCTGCTCGTTGAGGAAAATTTACTTTGTTTCTTCTTTTTGCCTTGTTTTTTTTTAAATGTATTTTATTGATTATGCTATTACAGTTGTCCCATTCCCCCCCTTTATTCCCCTCCACCCTGCATACCACCTCCCACTCACATTCCCCTCCTTTAGTTCATGTCCATGGGTCACACATACAAGTTCTTTGGCTTCTCCATTTTCTATACTATTTTTAACCTGTCTACCTACCATTTAACTTTTCTACCTACCATTTATGTTACTTATTCCGTGTAGCTTTTTCCCTTCTCTCCCTCTCCCACTCCCCCACTGATAACCCTCCATGTGATCTCCATTTCTGTGATTCTGTTCCTGTTTTAGTTGTTTGCTCAGTTTGTTTTTGTTTTAGGTTTGGTTGTTAATAGTCGTGAGCTTATTGTCTTTCTACTGTTCATATTTTCATCTTTTTTTTCTTAATAAGTACCTTTAACATTTCATATAATAAGGGCTTAGTGATCATGAACTCCTTTAACTTGACCTTATCTGGGAAGCACTTTATATGCCCTTCTATTCTAAATGATAGCTTTGCTGGATAGAGTAATCTTGGATGTAGGTCCTTGCCTTTCATGACTTCAAATACTTCTTTCCAGCCCCTTCTTGCCCATAAAGTTTTTTTGAGAAATCAGCTGATAGTCTTATGGAAACTCCTTTGTAGGTAACTGTCTCCTTTTCTCTTGCTGCTTTGAGGATTCTCTCCTTGTATTTAATCTTCGGTAATGTGATGATGCTGTGCCTTTGTGTGTGCTTCCTTGGGTCCAACTTCTTTAGGACTCTCTGAGCTTCTTGCACTTCCTGGAAGTCTATTTCCCTTGCCAGATTGGGGAAGTTCTCCTTCATTATTGTTTCAGATAAGTTTTCAATTTGTTGCTCTTCCTCTTCTCCTTCTGGCACCCCTATGATTTGGATGTTGGAACATTTAAAGTGGTCCTGGAGTTTCCTAAGCCTCTTCTCATATTTTTGAATTTGTGTTTCTTCATTCTGTTCTGGTTGACTGTTTCTTTCTTTCTTCTGGTCCAAACCATTGATTTCAGTCCCAGTTTCCTTCCCATGACTGTTGGTTCCTTGTATATTTTCCCTTATTTCACTTTTCATAGCCTTCATTTTTTCCTCTATTTTGTGACCATACTCAACCAATTAATTCTGTTATCCTGATTACCAGTGTTTTGAACTGTGCATCTGATAGTTTGTTATCTCTTCATCACTTAGTTGTATTTTTTCTAGACCTTTGATCTGTTCTTTCATTTGGACCATTTTTTTTTTTATCTTGGTGCACCTGTTACACAGTAAGGGGCGGAGCCTGAGGTATTTGCCAGGCCTGGGCAACCCACATTGCTGTTGTATTATGGCACTGTATGTAGGGGAGGGATCTGAAAGGGAACAATGCTGCTTGTTCAGATCTCTGCCAGCTTTCTGTCCCTCTTGCCACTACCTACAAGCAAATTGGCTCCTTCTGGTGCTGATTCTTGGGTGGGTGGGTTTGTGTACATTCTAGGATGCTGTGCATTTTTTCAGTGAACTCTGCTGTGAGGCTGGGAGTTTCTCCAGCCACCTCAACTCTCAGATTTTTTCAATCAGATGTTTTAAGGCTTTATTTTCCCACACTGAAACCCTCGGTTGCGCTATCTCGCTCCCCAGTTGTTCCGGTTTATCTGCACACATAAGTCCCTCTATCCCTCTGTGTGTCCAAAAAACCTAGCAATTACCTTTGGACAAAGAGAATTGTGTAAACAGGTGATAGAATTAGCTCTGAAAATATTCTCTAAGTGAGCCCAACTGATCATTCCAGGAAGGCTCTATGTCTCTTTAGATCCCTGAATATCATCAGTCAGTCGATAGTCCCTGCCCAAAGACAATGTTCCCTTCCATTCCTTTTGCTGAGTGTGTATAACTTCTTTTAGATAAAGAGAGTACTACATGTAGTTCAAATTGAGATACACTCATTACTGTAGATAAGGCATTAGACTAATGTCTTGTAGCACTTTTTATGGCATACAAGTAATTTGACTGGCTCTTATCTTTTGAGCTTCCATGACAAACACTAGGTAGTTAAAACCTGGCACTTTTTATCAAACCTTTTACTGCCAACATTTAATATCAGGCCGTTTCTGTTAATAGGTGTTTCTGGATCTGTAGAGCTCAAAACTAATTCAGCAGGCATGTACAATACAAAAGCAAATACTAAGTTGAATTTTATATTTCAAATAATCTTTATTTCACTACAATATGAGATTTTTGGCCTCCTCTAGGTTAAATTACTTAACAGAAAGTACTCCTTTAAGCAGCAATTAAGTTCTTATTTCTTAGTGCACTTTATACATAGCATTGGCCTAAGGGGCTCATGGAAAATTTGGAAAGTAAGTGAAGTGGAAAAAGAATTGGAGATGGAAGAGATAAGTAGGTAAAAAAGTATCATGAAGAACTTGGCATATCTTTTTGCGTAAGACATACATAGTAAATTCTTAGAGGTTATTTACCTCCTGGTGGGAAACAATCAAAAGTTTTTACTCCCTTTCCTTATCAACATAAATTTTCAAAAATATTCTAACATGCTTGTTTCATGCTTTTCTGTAGTTACATATTTGTGAAATCTTTGGCTCTCATTGAAGAAAATAAAACTGCCAGTTTCTAAAAAGTACCCCCAAATACTGCAAATATGAAGATGTTCCTTATAGTGTGATGCATAACAGCAAAAACAACCTAATAGAAAATAATTCAATACATGATGGTATTTTGGTAAGACAGAATGTTGCCTGGTAATTTAAAATTGTGTTTGTAAAGAATCAGTGATTACACCAGAAAATACTTGGATTAAGTAAAAATAGATGGATATAAAATGATTAACATAAAATTATCTGAATTTTATATGCATCTATATCTATATATATATATACACACACACACAGTTCTACACACAAGTATACAATTCTGTATAGATATATATGTATTATAGAATAAGAACACATATACTTAAAAAGTTTGGAGGGAAATCATAATAAATAACATTTTTGCTGGGTTGTGGTATTAGAGATACCTGTTCTTATCTACATATACTTTTATTTATTTTACTTTTTAGAGAGAGGGGAAAGGAGGGAGAAAGAGAGGGAGAGAAGCATCACTATGTGGTTGCCTCTTGAGCCCCACCCCCCACCTCACACTGGGGACTTGGGCAGCAGTCCAGTCATATGCCCCAACTGGGAATTGAATCAGTGACCCTTTAGTTCTCAGGCTGGTGCTCAATCCACTGAGCCACACCAGCCCGGGCTACATATATCTTTAGATGGTTACATCTATTGCAAAGTTTAATGTGTTATTCTAACTCATTTGTGTAAGTATGTGTATTACTGTCCTGCTTTGCTGTGAAAAAAATTTAAAGTGGCTAGTTTTAGGTCACTAGAAGAATCTAAATTGAGCATACCAAAATTAAAATGTTTCATAAACCAAAAGGAAAAAATGTTTTTCAGGCTTTCAGTGACCACCATCTAAATCCCCTCCCCCAGTGCACACACACATAGTCAACATTCACAACATATACAACCACATGTGTTCTCATGGAATCAGCAACGTTCTATTCCAGGGGTGTGGAAACAACTGGTTATAGGCCAAAACCAGCCCAGGGCCTGTTTTGTTCTTTATGAGGCATCATGAACTAAGAAGTTTTATACTTTTGAAGTGTTGGGGGTGGGAAGGAGGAAAAGCAAAGCAAAAATATGTAAGAGACTGTATTTGGCCCTCAGAGTATAAAATATTTACTATGTGCCAACCTTTTGCAGAAAACACTTGGCAATTCTTGCCCTATTTCCCAGCATTCTTCTGGAATTTCTGCTGTATATCCTGGAGAAGGCCTTTGTGCTGGTCTGCACTGGAAGAAAAAAAAGAGAGACTGAGAAATTAAGAGTTTATAGCAAAAGGGGGGGGACCCGAAAATCGAATTATCTTCTGGAGGGTGGGCCCCTTATACTACAGGCTTCCCCCCCTAGGTGAGTGTTCTAGGAACCCATCTATATCAGTGCACCAGCTGGCATTGTTGTGAGATGCTGTGTTCAGCTTTAGTGGATTTTTTAAAAGACTCTTTCAACACATTTGCCCATCTCATGATGGGTGATTTATGAGTGTATTTGCCCAGACTGTACTGAGTGTTTGGCAGTTTTTGATCAAAAACAGCATAACCCCATGCCCCACCCTCCATATTCACCAGATCTTGCCCAAGCAACTTTTTTTTTGTTTCCCCAGATGAAAAAAAGTCCTCAAAGGGAAACATTTTGCCAATGTGGAAGAGGTAAAACAAAAAATGGTGAAACAAAAAACAGCAGAAGCACTAAAAGGCATCAAAATTGACAAGTTCAAGAAATGTTTCAAGCAGTGGGAATAACATTATCATGGGAATACACATGATAGGTGTATTGCATCAGTGGGAGAGTACTTTGAAGGTGACTGGAGTTTAAACATGTAAGAATAAATACACAACTTTTATAAATGAATTCTAGTTTTGGGGGGTTCCCCCTAGCATAATATGCCAATAGTTGTCCCCTATCACTGTGTTCTGATCCTTCCATTCAAAACTAAGGACTATAGAAAGTTCCACTTTGATTAATAAATAAAAAAGAATATAAGTTAAGGTATGAATTACAGATATATTTTAAATGAGTTTTTATTATTTTCATACATATAAGGTAATGTAGACACATTCAACAAAATGTATCCAGACTAAGTTTTTTTCCTGACTAAAGAAAATGACACCTGGTTAGAAGAGTTCTTTGCATTCAAACAATGACTATGTCTTTGAAAGTTCTTCCCTTAAATAGATTCACTAGTGCTTTAAACTATTTTACTCTTAAAGTTTATTTAGGAAACCTCATATTTATAGAGTGCAAAGTTAAATGGTGGCTTGGATTTTAATTATTGCCAAATATACTTCATATGGAGTTCAACACAGAGACCCACACAAAACATGTTACACAAACAGATAAGATCATCAGAGTCAGGACTGGGAAGCAGGAAAGTACACATGTGGTACAAAGTGCTTGGGGTGATGCTTTGAATTACAAAATGGTACTATATATCAAGATAGAGTTAATAGCAAAACAAACAAGTACACATCATTCTTTTCGGCATGAGCAACATTTTGCTCCAAGCTAGAAGCAGAAAAACATGCATGCAGAGAGAGATTATCTGTAACTTATTAAGAAGGCTAGATGTCTTCATTGACTCCCACACTAAAATGACAGAAGAAAAATAGTTTATGTCCAAATGACTAAACGTCCTTAATCCTTGCCTTGCAAAACCATCACCCCACCAGACTTGCTGTACTGACAGACAAAGCCTTAGATTTCCCTGTTGAAAAAACATTTCCCCAACCAACTGCTGAGGGAAAGAAAACTGTAGGGACTCACCCACTACAAACTTATAGAAAATGATAAACTTAAAAGAGAACAGACCCTAATTAATTAATCAAATCTAAAGGTATCCTAGAATATGTCAACAACATCAACATGATCAAGTAAGAGGGCTGGAAAAAGCAAAATCATACACTGGGAAGTGCAACTGATCCTCCTGGTAGAATTCTCCCATGGAGACTCTTAGGTCGCATCTGCAACACACTATCATTCATTACTTTGGGTTTTTTCCCACACTGTTGCTTAATGTCTCAGTGTATGACTAAAATGGCAAATCCAGAGCAGATCAATTATTCACATAACCAGCCATTCTCTGGAAATTCAACTAATTAATTAGTTCATATTTTTGACAAATGTAATTGAATACATTTAAAGTATACATGATGATTTGACAAATATGTGCTTTCTGGAAAGACTAACATGGTAATAAACATCCACCCCTCACATAGTTAAACTTTTGTGTGTGTGTGGTAGTGCATGTGCAATGAGACACTTAAGATCTACTCTCAGCAAATGGCAAGTATACAGCACCATGATATTAAGTACAGTCATCATGCTGTACATTGGACCCTCAGAAATTATCCTTATAACTGAAAGCTTGTATACTTTGACCTACATCACCCCATTTTCTCCTGCCACCAGCCTCTGGCATCCTGGCAGCCACCATTCTATTCTCTGTTTCTATGACTTTTGTTTTTTAGATTCCACATGTAAGTGAAACCATGCATTATTTGTCTTTCTTTGTCTGTATTATTTCACTTAGCATAATGCCCTTGGATTCATTCATGGTGGAAATGGCAGGATTTCCTTCTTTTTTTATGGCTAAGTTATAATCCAGTGTATGTTTACGTGCATGTGTGTATGTAATTTTTCAATAGCCATTCATCAGTTGATGGACAGTTAGATTGTTTCCATAGTGACTGTACCAATTTACATCCCCACCAACAGTGTGTAAGAATTTTTTTCTTCTACATCCTCACCAATATTTATATCCTGACTTTTTGATAGTAGCCATCCTTACAATATAAGGTAATATCTCATTGTGGTTTTAACTTACATTTTCTTGATCTACTAATATTCAGCATCTTTTTACATACCTATTGGTCATTTGTAGGTCTGTGAAAATTTATTAAGGGAATATTATGTTTTAGGCACTGTGCTAAGTGCTGGGATGGTGGAGATTACTAAGAACAGCACCTTCCTCTAAGGAGCTCACAGTATAATGTAGAGATGGCTGTGTATAAAATAGCTACAGCCCCACATTAAGGTTTTACAAATGTACAAAGTGCTACATGATTATGAACAAGAGGAGCAGGGCCATTCATTTTGGATGGGAATCTATGGGAAATCATGGTAGAGTATCAGTAAGTGTGGAGATGTATTTGAAGTTTTCCAGGTAAATAAATGTGACCTGAAATAGCCTAGGATGAGAAAAAAGTCAGATCCTTCTAGAGTAAATAGTGGGGAATAACATTTATCTTAGAAAGAAAAAAGAAATCTGTATATGCAGGGAATTTTGGAAGAACATGGCAAGGCAGTATTTAAAACTTAAAACTCAATTTTTAAAAAGAAACTTAGTTAAATTCAAAATTATTGTGAGAATAATATTAAGACTTTGCTGCTGCATTTCTTGTTTTCCTTTTTTTATTTTAATTTTATTTTTTATTGTTGTTCAACTACAGTTGTCTGCATTTTCCCCCCACCAATCTCCCCACCCCACCCATTCCCACCTCCCACCTTCAATCCTATTCCCCCTTTGGCTTTGTCCATGTGTCCTTTAAATGTGTTCCTTCCCCTTGCTTTCCCCATATTCCCCCTGCCCCCTCCCCTCCGGTCACTGTCAGTTTGTTCTTTATTTCAATGTCTCTGATTATATTTTGCTTGCTTGTTTGTTTTGTTGATTAGGTTCTACTTATAATTGAGATCATATGGTATCTGTCTTTCACCACTTGACTTATTTCACTTAGCATAATGCTCTCCAGTTCCATCCATGCCATGAAGGGCAGAAGCTCTTTTTTGCTGCATAGTATTCCATTGTTTTTGATCCGCTCATTTACTGATGGGCACTTAGATTGCTTCCAACACTTGTGTATCATAAATTGTGCTGCTATCGACGTTGGGGTGCATAGGTTCTTTTGAATCGGTGTTTCACTTCACACCAGTTAGAACAGTCATCATAATCAAATCCACAAACAACAAGTGCTGACAATGTTATGGACAAAAGGGAACCCTAGTACACTGTCGGCGGGAATGCAGACTAGTGCAGCCACTGTGGAAAACAGTATGAAATTTCCTCAGAAAACTAAAAATGGAACTGCCTTTTGACCCAGCAATTTCACTGCTGGAGCGATACTCTAAGAATGCTGCTACATTTCCATTGGCATATGTGTGATGAGAGTTGTGGAGTGTATGTTCAACCTTTATAGTGGTGCATACTGTGTGTATGTTACTGTATATGTTTATAAGTAAGTTTATGTGCCTAAAAGTAAGGATCACATCTTGTCTTACATACGGAATAATGTTATACCCTATGAGAGAATGTTATTTGTTCCCACCATAATGGCTTTCCAAAGTTGATTGAATTAACACTTAGCAAAATACAAATCTATGCAACAGTGTTTGTCCATATAGCAGGCAAAAAAGAGCTAATGTTTTCTGCTCTAGACCCAGTTAGCAGACTGGGTTCTACAGTAGAGGGTATGTGTCTGGCTTTGGGAGAGTGTTTGAAATTGGGAGTAGGAAAAAGCTATATAATAAGAATCTGTGCTTCACTGGAGAGTGAGTCTCATGCTTCCTGGCTGCCAAGAAGTGATTTCTTTCTGCTTAAAAAGGCAAACAGGCTTCCAGCTTGCTGAGAGAATTCAATGGAGCCACAAAGACTACAGAGATCTGAAAGTCAGAATGTGGCCACCAGGGTCCTGAGGCCAAGCTGTTCAGTATAGACTCTGGTGTGATAGGCTTTGGAGTCAGGGTCTGCTCATTGGGTTTGGGGGCCATAAAAACACCTAAAAGCAATCAAGATGGATCTGGAGAGAATTAGGAATGTGATGAGTGAACTCATTGGCCTGTGGCCCATGGTGGCTTCCCTCAAAGACTGTAAGTTTAAAGACTTTCTCTTATAGTACCAAAAACCAAGTGCAGCCTTCAGTGCAGAGAGAAATGCTGTGCAAGGTGCTATTGTGACTGACACAGAAAAGCACAGAGCTCACAAAAGGCACCACTCAATCCAGGCAACATCATAGCTTCTCATGGAGAAGACAGCATCTAATTACAGTGAAAGTATCAGGTTCCCAGCCAATTCCAAAGGTACAAAGAGCTCTGACATCAAAACAGAAAGAACTAGAGAAGTACCCAAGGAGGTGGCAAGGCAAAGTCAGGCACCATAATCAAAGAAGCAGATCAGGGACTCAATATCTTGGCAGCCTGGCTAGAATGACCCCATTTCTTCCTGAGGAACAATTAGCTGGTAAGGTGGATAACAAGGGAAGGACAGAGGCTGACAGGGCAAACCTAGGGATAAAAGTCACAAGTAATTAGCTGGTATTATACACAAAAATAAGTAAGTATACCTCTGAAACAAGGGACCTGAATTGAGAACCCCCAGGCAATGGCATCAGGGCATCGATGTCCTCAGGGAGACTGCTGTAGAATTGGCACCTGGATGCCAGTGATGAGACAAATGGAGGCTGAGCAGGTGCTGCTTTGATCTGGCCAAAAGCAGATTCAAATCCAATTCCACATCTCACTACATCATAAAATTACAGTATTCCTTAACCTCTCTGGATGTCTATTTCTTTATGAAAAAGGAAAGCCCAGAGAAATGATGAGGTTCTCACAAGCATTGGGTTTAATCAAGGGAAAAGTAAAAATATCCAACCTTTATAACTAAGTTAGTACTTAACCATGACTACTTAAAATGAACTAACATATGCATCAGTTAATTACAATCTAAGGAGTCCAAAATTATTTTATTTCCTATAACTTTGATTTCTTTTTAACCTTTCACATACAGAGATTCTTTTTAAATAATTTACTACGAATATGGAGCACCAGTTTTTTTTTCATTCCCAATTTGCAATTTACTGAGGATTCTCATTACATCTAGTCATGCAACTAAATTAAGTAGGGCAAAGAGTTTCCAAGCACGGACAGCAGCTATGGGAGGAATAATAGAGTAAGAGCCAGAAAGACAGCTTTGGTTAGGATAGGAGTTCCATTATTCTCCAAATCTGTCAGCCTCTCAATGTGGTGTTTCAGTAAGGGTTGAGTCATGACTCCATTTCAGTTACTCCACAAAAGAAAGAAAACTATACGTGACTGTGGGCCACAAATGCTCTGTAGCCACTAAATCTACGAAATGAAAGGGCAGGAGTTGTGCACTTTATCAATGATGTAGTAAAGAGCACCCAAATGTTTGAAGCCAGGTGTAAGGCACATTCTGTGAGTGTGTGTGATGTGTGTGTGAGAAAGAGAGAAAGGAGGGGGAGAGCAGGGGGGTTATGGAAAGAGAGAGAAAAGAGGAGAGACTAAGTAGGTAGAGAGAGAAAATATAGACAAAGAGAATGAAGTAAAATCAATTCTGGTAACATATAGAAGGCATATCGTCACTGATGATCTCTATGCCATTTGCTAATGCAGGGAAAATGATAGTAATGATAATATTATTAATAAATAAACAGAAGCAAATGACTGAACATTGGGTAAATATAATGATTAGACAGTAAGTGCTGGCATATTTGACAAGATGAATAAACTGAGGAATTATGGTGTCCACAGTCTGTAGACTGGAGAGCAGTTAGTTATTCTTTTGAAAGAATGAATGTTTCATTTAGGCAAACACTGTTCCATGAACACGAGTTCCCACTAACCTGGGTGGTTTAGATGATAATGGCAACAAATAAAACTGAGAATTTACAAAATTCCAGGCACTGTTCTTGGCAAACCCTATGATATGGGAACTGTGTGAACTGCTTGGGGCTGCTGTAGCAAATTACTGCAAACTTGGTGGCTCTAAAGAACAAAACACCTCACAGATTTTGAAGCCCCATGTATAAGAGAGTTTTATTGGGTGAAATCAAGGAGCCAGCAGGGCCACACATCCTGCAGAGGTTCCGGGCAGCATCCACTTCTTGACTCTCCCGCATTCTGGGATCTCCGCAATCTTTGGCTGTGGCTGCTTCACCCCAGTCTCCATCTCAGGGGTCACACTGCCCCTCCTCTCCAGACGATAGCCTTCTTTTGCCTCCTCTGATCAGGATACTTGTGATTGTAATTAGGGTTCATCCAGAAAATTTTTGTGTATTTTTTAATGATTTATTGATTTTAGAGAGAGAGAGGAAGAGAGAGAGAGAAGAGGGAAAAAAAAGAGAGAAACATCAATGTGTTGTTCCACGTATATACGCATTCATTGCTTGACTCCTGTATGTGCGCTGACCAGGGATCAAACCTGCAACCTTGGTGTATCAGGACAATGCTCTAACCAAGTGAGCTACTTTGCCAGAGCCAGATAATTCTTAATGATCTTCCCATGTCAATATCCTTAAGTCAATCACAACTGCAAAAGCTTTGTCATACAACCCTCACTGGTTCCAGGGATTAAGACATGGGCATCTTGAGGGGATCATTATTCAGCTTATCACAGGTGCTATTATTATTACCATATTATATCAGGTTAACCCCAATAACAGGTTGTCAACGTACCCTGTTCTGTTAATTCATAGTTCTAACCACAACTATTTTAAGTAGTTATTTTCTTGGTTATTTATTTAAGATTTCCCACCACTAAACTAAATTTAGATTTCCCACCACTTGACTAAATTTCCATCACCACCCCTCAATACATTCCAGCATAAATTCCAACACATAAGAGATGCCCATTTTAAAGATGAGGAAAGACCTTAAAATTGTTAGCTCAAATTCAAACAGCTAATAAGTGGCAGGGCCCTGACACCGAAACCCATGACCTCTGTTCCGCCTTTAGCCAAGACTGACAATATTCATCATATATCTTTCTGGCTCTAGGATTTTGGTTCTCAAATCTCACAACATTTTCTTTTTTAAAAAGAGAAATTTCCTCCTGCCTTATTTTGAACACAAACTTTGTATACTGCATAATGTAGGATTGCATTTAACTACCCCAGATAAGAGGAATGCTTAATGAGAACTTTGTTAGAGATACTGTTCCACATAAAAAATAACTACAAAATCCATTCTGTAGTTTTTTTCAATTCCCAGGCCTGCAAGTATGTGCCTAAAGACCTTGATACAAATTCATGTTCAGCTTTATCTTGTATTCTCAGAATCTGGCTCTTTTGATATTTATTCTTGGAAACTATAAAACCAAACCATCCTCAAAACAAAATTGTAATAATTAAAAAATCTTTTGTTCTAAAGTATCACAGGTATAAAGACTGTGTGTGAAATTGGCTGGCCTAGCTAGTGCGGAATGAGGACTGGTATTTGATGAGAAAGACCACTGGATCTTTCTCTCTAGTCTCAGACCCCCAACTAAGATTTTGATTCTCTTCCTCTCTGTGAGCTACGCCCTTGACAGAGAAAACATGACTACTATCAGGAGCGCGTCAGGTCCTTCTGCCATGCACACTGTTGTCTCTAAGTATGAAAATCTAACTAAGGGATTGAGTGTTGACAGAGAAAAAAAATCATGTGATATTTAAAAAAAATTGATTATAGTGTATTCCTTCAGTGGCAAAATCTTGGAACTTTTCTTCCTTTCTCTAGAATAGAAGAATACCTTTTTATGATATTTTTTAAATAAGGGAATCTTTAAATAGAATGTTTTCACATGTTTGGCTATAAAATATGTTCATATCTAAATAAATAATAGTCATAAGAATGTCATTCTTAGGAGCCAGGATTTTAGGACTGGCTAGGCAAAAAGAGGCTCTTGGAGGAATAACTGAGCAAAAAAGTCCCCAGTGAGGATCAGAAAGGCTTCTAGAAAACATAGAAAATGCCACATATGGAAAGGAGAAAAGGAGGCACTGAAATGAGAAAACAACTCTTAAATTATTTTTGCCACTAAAAAACTTGAAAACAGTTCTAAATATGTTAAAGCAAAAAAGACAAGTTCTTAATATAAACAAGCATTTGGATGATCACAGTTCCAGAAAACAGGAAGTAGAACCCATTATACCTTTTTTTATGTGACGAGACTATATCAACTCGGATTTTATGAATCAGCAGCCGCTTTCTTGACTCTCATCACCAGTAAATGGCGAGAAGTACTCAGCGAACACTTAGGAAATGTTTAACAGAACATAAGCAATGGGTTGAATGTGCAGATGTAGACAAATCAATCTTAACTCTTTGGCTTAGGTAATGTGGGTGGATGTCCCATTGCTGAAATAGAAAAATTGGAGATGGTATGTTTTGGTTTGTGGACAAAGCAAGCTTTTGTATATTTTTTTATACAAAAAATATATTTTATATATTTTTTCAGTATAAAGTAACTATAAGACATTTGATTTTATAAACTTAGAATTCAGAAGAAATGCTTGAACTAGAGATGAAAAATGGAAATTCTCAACAGTCAGGTGGCATTTCTGCATGTGGGAATAGGTGAGGTTGTCCAGGTAAAGAGAAGACTGAGGGACGAAGGCCCAGTCGAGAGCCCTAAAGAACATTGATATTTGAAAATGAAATAAAGGGGATGAAAATGTTTCTGAAAAGAGAAGGTGGTGTCTTGAGAAAAATAATGAGTGTCGGTAGGCAGTGTCACTTGGATTTGAATCCCAGCTCTACTGCTCTTTGTTCATATGGGGAAATTATTTAGCTTCTCTAAGCTCAAGCTCAGTTTTGAATTTGGAGAATTAATACACACATTCACAAGACTCGAAATGAGTCACTTGTAATTTCCTGAGACATGTACAAAAAAGCAAAAGCAAATTCCTCTTTCAATTTGATTAAAATAACAGCTGTTAATGTGTGAGGAAAATTGGTGAGACAAATAATATATATCCATAGGTTTTTATATAGTGCCCAAAAAACGTATTCCTACTTTTCAATGTTTTCTTTCTAAGGAAATGATTGACGTATTTGCACAATAAACACAGAAGGTTAATACCTAGGTGGATTCATCTGTTCATACCTAAGAGTGATTCTCCTTACCTGAGGCATTTGAGATACCTAGCTCACCAAATCTTGAAGAATTTTAATAATTTCTTTGGAAAAGCCAATTGGTCAGCCAAGTAATATCTCAAATGATTTTTCAATCAATTCCTGTTTGAGGAGGAAAAGATAATGAATTTCGCTGTTATAGAAGAAAAAATCACCTAATTATACCTATTCATAAAAATATAAATTGATGAATTTGTCTTGATTTCTAGACGACGTTCCAAAGCTTTTAAAATACATGTTATATTTGGAGAGAGATTTGTTGTCCAGAAAGGAATTTAAAATGCCCACTCCTTTAGGACTGAATGACTCCTAACTTCAGCCAAGTTTTAGACTCTTCCTTCTAATTATGTTTAACAAGTTGATAATGAATCTTTAAAAAATCCACAATGTTGTCTCTATTTGATTAGTTTGATACATACTACTTTAATTTATTAATGTATGTTACACTGAACAATAATATGAGCTGCCAACAGTGGATGATTTATATATGTTAATTTTTATACACAGAATCTCAATTCCATGAGTTCTCAATATATACCCAGGATGGTTTTCAAAAGTCACCAAAGAATTATAATTTATCGACATGGAAATAGTAACTATTTACTTTTTAATATTAATGAAATTTATATAAACATCATTGTTGGCATATAAATTACACTTATGTGACTTCATGGTACCATATCTAAGATTCAGTGTTCCACTGAGGACTCTCTATGCTTTACAAAGGCTCATTTATACATTTCTTTCAAGGAACATATATATATACACACACACATATATATATTCATTGAGTTCTCACCTTGTCTCTGAAAATAGAAATGATGTATTCTTGCATTTCAGTTTTATTCTCCTTGAGACTATAATTCCTTATTGAAAAACAGTGTATGTTTTGTTTGGAGCAATTAAAACTGATTTTTTAAGTTTCTAGTTTAAGAGAATAAGTATTATTTTAAGCCTATAGCCATTTGTTTGGTTGGAAATAACTGACACTGTGTTAAAAGATGTAATTTGGCAATATAACACATCCAAATTAGAAATAAATGAAGAAATTCTTTCAAGAAGGTTGAATTACAAACCCATCAAATAGGTCAGAATTATGAAACCTCTTTTCAAATTACCTTCTCCTTTATATGTTTTTTTACTTCTTTGTGTCTTGATTTTCTAGGAAATAACAAAGGTGGAGCAAATAGAAAGAGAGGGGCAGAAAGTTTACACAGTCACTTATCATCCACTCTGAATACCTCGGCAAGAAGGAATTCACTCCCTCCCTCTCTTGTCAAGGTGGCTTGAGTGTAAGAAAGATCTTTATTGTAGTGAAGTAAAACTACTTCCCAGAATCTTTCAGATGTTAGATCTAATTCTTGGACATATAAGAAAATATGTCTTAGTCAGCTCAGGGTTCTATAAGAAAATATCATAGACTGGGTGATCTAAAAAACAGACATTTATTTTCTCACTGTTCTGGAATCTAAAAAGTCCAAGGTCAAGGCACCAGCAGATTCAGCTCTGGGTGAGGGCTCTCCTTCTGACACATACATAGCCGCCTTCTCCTTGTGAGCTCACATGGCCTTTCCTTGGTGTGTAGAGGAAAGAGAGAGCTCTCCTGTCCCTCTTCTTATAAGGGCACTAATCTCATTATGAGGGCATCATACTCACGACTTCATCTAAACCTAATTAACTCTCAAAAGTCCCACCTCTAAAGATGATTGCGTTTGGGGTTAGTGTTTCAACAGATGAATTGGGGGAGAAAACATTCAGTCCATAACACTACTATACACCCAGCAGTTTTAATACCTATCTTAATCCTCTTAAAGTGGACACAATTCTTTTCCTTTGATAGATTATAAAATTAAATTTCAGGTAGGTTAAAAAATTTGTCCAGCCCTATACAGCTGGAGAGTGCAAACAACAGAGTTCTCATTTGTAAGGCCTTGTTCTTTCTTTTCTCTTCTCTGTTGCCTCTCTAAGTCAAAGAGCCACACAGAATAAACCCTTCTTTGACATACTGGCCCACCTTATTGTTGAGCATTTTATGTTCTTTCCCTGTCTCCTCTCATTCAAGCTAAATATTTTGAATTTACTCAGTGTTCCTTAAAATGACTTGATTTTGACTCTTTTCACTATTTTAGTATCTCTTCCCTGAATGCACTCCAAGTAGTTAACGTCTTCCTAAACCATAGCACACAGAGCTGAGCCCACATGCCGAGAAAATTATAGGACAGATCTGGGTGGAACGAATACATTGTTATGAGAAATACGGTTCTTTTAATGCAGACTAAGTGTAAATTAGCTTGTGCAACAATTTCAGTGCATCGTATCCATAAACATACTGTAAGAATTAGGTAAATGCCTTGCCAAAATTCAATATCCAAATCATATCAGAATATTCTAGGTGTCTACCCTAAGCTAAGATTATTAGCTTTATAATTTTTAAAGTTCAGATTAGTTTCCAACTTGCCTGGCAGTCACGAAAATTCATTTTCTTGCCTCACACATCCCAGATCATAAGCAGTGATAACATGCACAAGTTGTTTTCACTCTGGGGAGAGTAATCTTCCTAATGCAGGAAGCAGTATAGTTTCTGCTCCTTGTTTTATAGACGAGAACGATGAAGCAGAGGGAGATGTAAGTGACCTCCTTGCCAACTACTGTTCTTTGTTCTCTTTTTGATAATAGTCATTCTGACAGGTGTGACTGAGCTCATTGTGGTTTGGGTTTGCGTTTCCCTTATGATTAGTAATGTTGAGCATCTTTTCATGTGTCTGCTGGCCATGTCTATGTTTCCTTTAGAGAAGGAGACATATTTTGGTCCTCTACTCATTTTTTAATTGACCTTTGAAATGTTGAGCCATATGAGTTCTTTATATATTTTTGGATATTAACCCCTTATTGAATATATCATTTGCAAATATCTTCTCCCATTCATTAAATTTCCTGTTCATTTTATTGATGATTTTCTTCATCGTACAAAAGGTTTTCATTTTGATGTAGCCTCATTTGTTTAAGTTTGCTTTTGTATCTTTCTCTAAAAAGATATATCCAAAAGATATATATTTTTTGCTAAGGCCAATATTAAAGAGTTTACTGCTTATGTTTTCTTCTAGGAGTTTTATGGTTTCAGGTCTTACATCTAAACCTTTAATCCATTTTAAGTTTACTTTTATATATGTTGTAAGAAAGTTGTCCAGTTTCATTTTTGTGCATTATCTGTTCAATTTTCCCAAAAGTATTTATTGAAGAGACTGTCTTTATCCCATTGTATGTTCTTGCCTCTTTTGTTGCAGATTAATTGACCATATAAGTGTGGTCAAAGAGTTTGGGACTCTTTACTCTGTTCCATTGATCTATATGTCTATTTTAGTGCCAGCAACACACTGATTTGGTTACTATAACTTTGTAGTATAATTTTAAATTAGAGAGCATGTTATCTCCAACTTTGTTTCTTCTTTCTCAAAATTGCTTTGCTATTTAGGGTGTTTTGTGGCTCCATATAAATCCTCCCTGGCCACCAGAGCCAGGTGATTTAGGGATGTTCCCCATGTGGGTTTCATGAGCCCTCCTGTTGTGTCAGGCACACTAGTGAGCAGTGTCAGCCCCCAGGCTGACTGGCTGCAGACATGATGATGGCTGGGGCTGCTCCCCCACCCATTGTCTATGAGGCCTTGCCATGACTATTGTGGGTGTGCTTGTGTGTGGCACAGGCTTCCAGGGAAGCTAGAGGTAAGGTTTTACCTGAAAGGTTGAGAGTATGCTGCTGTGAGTGGGCTGGCCCTTTTAAGAGGGGTGCCAGTGCCAGCTAAAGTCATCAACTAGATATGGTGGCATGCAGACTGTTTTGGAGAGGCACTGATCAGGGTGGGCAGGTTGGGTGGGGCAAGCACTCAGGGACACACCAGGTTGGGATGAATGGTATTAGCAGGTTTTATGGAAAATGTCACAAATGGTATTTGCCAGTGCTGGGCCAGCCAGGTGGTAGGAGAGTTTTTTAAAAGACCCACCAGCACTTCCATTCCCAGAGTAAGTTCCAACAGATTCCTGCCCTCCAGCACTTGCCTTAAAAATAGTCAGTGTATCTTCATTCCATATGACCTAGGTGCTTTTCAAACTCCTGCCTCTGCACTGGAACTTAGAGTGAGTCTGTGTGTAAGTCCTATAAGACTTGGTATCTTACAGCAGTTCAACTTTCCTAGATACAAGCGGAGCTGGTTTTTAAAGCCAGATGTCACAGGGGCTCTTCTTTCTGGTACAGGTTCTCTGGCTGTTTCCCCTCACTCCTCAAGGACCCTTTGGTTATGATATCCCTCCTACTGGTGGGATGCAGTACTGGGTATGGGCATCTTGATTAGACAGCATCTCTGCCCTTCCTACTCATCTCAATATGGCTTTTTTTAATATATATTTTTAGTTGCAAAAAATCTGTTCAGCTGTAACTAGTCTTCAGGTCCTTCTTGGCAATAGTTGTTTTGTATGTTGTAGTTTTGGTGTGTCCATGGGAGAATGTAAGCTCAGAATCTTCCTTTTCTCTCATCTTGACCATTCTCCACAGAAATAATTTTATTAAATAAGTCATTGATTTACATGGCAAACAATTTTGACAAGAAAATAATTACTATTTCACTTACTGAGAGTGGCCTAAAGAAAAGGTTAAGGTTCTGAACTAACATCTCACAAATTAAGACCAGTTATATTCAAGAGACTACCTGTCTCAATGATTATTATCAAAATAATCTTGACATAAAGTTCATGGTTTTATTGTATATATTTTCAAATGATCAAAATAAAATAAGTCTAGCAAGAGTTATAAGTGTGTATCAAATTTTAATAATGCCTCAACCTGAGAACAACTCTGGTGAAGTCAATCTTTCTCTTTAATGTACTGAGATGCCAGTCCCAACATTCATTTTAAAAAATTTATCTCAGGAAGTTGCCCCCCAGAGATATCTTCTGTGTTTACATTGGGACAATGTGTTTTAAAATATATAAGAAGATCACCATGGAAAAAATTACACTCCCTTAAAAAAAAGAATAAAAACAATCTAAGAATTAGGTATCATGTTTCAATCATGCAAAATGCTCCTTCTGAGTTAACGTGCAGCCTGTCAGCACCATGTATCCAGAGTACATTGTGTCAAAGCTTAATCTGGCTGTTCTGTTCTAACAGAACAGGAAATGCTTCAACATTATTCCCTATAAGATGTCATGATAACACAGAGCATTGAACACATACACACCCCAGATGAAAGGTAATAAAGGCAGGAAATCTGTGTTCTCATTTTTAAAAAAGCATCACACAAGAAGAATAATGAAGATAACCTTACTGGACACTGGATGTATGCATGGCAAGGGGAGAAAGCAACCTGTTACCATTGCAGACAGGAGGGAAAAAGTCGCAAGGAAACTCTGCAATCTGTAAAGCATCGTATGTCCACCATGCCACCTCTCTCGCTGGCTACTTCTTTACCAGTCTCTCCTCTAGGCCCAGGAAAATCAACATTTTAAAGAATAATTTTTTTTTACCCAGTAGTGTCTTAAAACAATAAGTAGACATATTAATCAGTGCTAGTGTTCAGAGAAATGTTTAAGCAGTGAAGATACAAAAGAAAAAAGCAGACAAGCAAAATCTTCATAAATTACTCACAAACTATCACTAATTTTAATACTGTGGATATGTCTACTTTATTCTTTTAAGAGGGATATACTTGTCCTGCTGCCTGAACTGCAGTAGAATAGAGAAATATCATGGACGTAAGACCTAAATCTGACTTAGTGTTGACGTGATCTCCCTCACTTGCAAGCATTATCATGTCTGAGTCCTGAACACTACTATCCTTTTGTTAATATTATATTTTATTAATTATGCTATTATAGTTGTCCTAATTTTCCCACTTTGCCCACCTCCTCCCAGTACCGCCTCATTCAATCAGGCAACCCCCACACCTTTGTTCATGTCCATGGGTCATACATATCAATTCTTTGGATTCTCCATTTCCTATGCTGTACTTTACAACCTGATGACTATTCTGTAACTACCAATTTGTGCTTCTTAATCCCTTCACCTTTTCACCTATTCCCTCAATGCCTCCTCCCATCTGGCAACCATCAAACCATTCCCCATATCTGTGATTTTGTTTCTGTTCTGCCTGTTTTTTTAGTTTGATTTTCAGATTCAAATGTTGACAGATATATATTTATTGCCATTTTATTGTTCATAGTTCTGATCTTCTTTTTCTTAAGTCCTTTTAACATTTCATATAATAAAGTCTTGGTGATGGTGAACTCCTTTAGCTTTTTCTTGTCTGGGAATCTCTTTATCTGCCCTTCTAAATGATAGTTTTGCTGGATAGACTAATCTTGGTTGTAGGCCCTTAGTTTTCATCACTTTGAATACTTCTTGCCAATCCCTTCAAGCCTACAAAGTTTCTTTTAAGCAATCAGTGGACAGTCTTATGGGACTTCCTTGAAGGTAACTACCTGCTTTTCTCTTGCTGCTCTTAAGATGCTCTCTTTATCTTTAACTTTTGGCATTTTGATTACAATGTGTCTTAGTTTGGGTCTCTTTGCATGCATCTTGTTTGGAACTCTCTGTGCTTCCTGGACTTGCATGTCTATTTCCTTTGACAAATTAGGGAAGTTTTCTTTAATTATTTTTCCAAATACATTTCCAATTTGTTTTTTTCCTCTTCTCTTGTGCCAGCCCTATGATGAAAATGTTGGTATGCTTGAAGTTGTCCCAGATGCTCCTTATACTATCTTTGTTTTTTGTTTATTCTTTTTTCATCTTGCTATTCTGGTTAGTTGCTGCTTCCTTATGTTCCAAATCATTGATTTGATTCTCAGCTTCATCCACTCTATGGTTGATTCCCTATAAATTGTTCTTTAGTTCAATTAGTGTATCCTTCATTTCTGAATAGATCTTTTTTCAGCTTTTGGGGTCCTCACTAAGTTCCTTGAGCATCCTTATAACCAGTATTTTGACCTTTGCATCTGAAAGGTTGCTTATCTCCATTTTGTTTCATTCTTTTTCTGGGATCTTATTCTATTATTCTGTTTAGGCCATGTTTCTTTGTCTCCTCATTTTGGGAGCCTCCCTGTGTTTGTTTCTATATATTAGGTAGAGCTGCTATGACTCTTTGTCTTGGTAATGTAGTATAATACAATAGACATCCTGTAGGTTCCAGTGGCACAGCCTCCCCTATCATCCAAGCTGGATACTCAAGGTGCACCCTTAGTGTGGGCTAAGTACACTCTCTTCTTTTAGCTGAGGCTTGATTGCTATTGACAGGCCAATGGGAGGGATTTACTCAGGCCAGTCAGCTCCTAGGATGGGCTGTGACCACTGACCACCAACCTCCATCATCCATGTAGGATCAGCTATGTAGGTCCTACTCCACAGAGCAGGACATACTTCAGCAGTGCTCTATTGCCCACTTGTATTCTGTCTGGGGCAACTTGGCTTAAGCTATAAAGCAATCCGCAGTTGGCTGCTTCTTGTGTTGGGCTTGGAGGTGCCCTAGTGAGGCCTGGCTGTGAACCAAGGCCAGCTGCTGCTAGTGCCAGGCCTGTGGCCATTTAGCAAGAGGTACAAGGGCTTGCTGCAGCCAGCTGCTGTTCGTTTGAGAGGATTTAGTAAGATTAGAAGCATGAGCCAAGACAAGTCATGCATATGGAAAGGCCACTGTTAACTGATTTTGTGGTCCCATAAATTGGGTTGGATAGCCTCAAGGTGGGTCAGGCAAACAGTATGAGCCAGGTTGATGGAGTTTATATATGGTGACCACAGCACCCTGTGGCTTTGTAGGGAGAGGGCTTGGTAGAAGAACAATAGCCTCTCCCACCAGTTTTATCTTGATTAAAGCTGTCCCCCACCTCTGACCCTGACGCCAGACACTTCAGTCCCTTCCCATATGCCACTGACCTTTCAAGCTGCTGCCCTGGTGCTGGAGCTCAGCAGGAGTGAGTCTGAGTAAGTCCATGCACAGACCCATTAAGAGGAACTTCCTGGGAATCCAACAGTTTCTCCCACCAACGAATTCTCCACTGGTTTTTACAGCCAGAAGACATGGGGATATCTTTCCAGTACTGGAACCATGGGCTGGGCTGCCTGGTGTGGAGCTGCAATCCCTTACTACCAAGATATCCCTCCCGATTTTTATCTATCACACATGGTTGTGGGACTAGTCCATTCTTTGTCTTTGTGTTTCCATGTCTCTGCCCTTCCTACCAGTCTGTATGGATGTACTATCTTTTTTAATTTTGTGGCTGTGGGACCTCCATTCAATTCAATTTCTGCTGGTACTAATTGTTGATTGTTACATAGTTTAGTTGTAATTTTGATGTGGCTGTATGAGGAGGCGAATACTGTGTTTACTTGGGCCATCTTGGAGATCTCCTGAACACTACTATCCTTCATACATCTAATGAATGCACCAAAACTGTAGCTTAAAGTAAGATAATTAGCTAAGATGTGGGCTGCAAGGTAACATCAATGTAAAATACCCAAAGTATTGATCTCATAATTGTATTAGTTTCCCATGGCTGCCCTACAAATTGTCACAGACTGGGTGGATTAAAACAACATAAATGTGTTCTATCACACATCTGGTGACCAGAAGTCTGAAATCAAAGTTGTTGGTAAGATCATACACTCCTGAAAGCTCTAGGAAAAGAATCTTTTCTTGTTTCTTCTAGTTTCTGGTGTTTGTAGCAATCCTTGATGTTTCTAAACTCGTAGATTAATTACTCCAATCTTTGTTTTGGTTTCACATGGCCTTCCCCACTGTGTATCTCTGTGGAAATTTCCTTCTTATTATAACAATATTAGTTAATCCAGTGTGAACTTGTCTTAACTTGATTACATCTGCAAAGACCCTATTTTCATAAAAAGGTCATATTTACACGTTTCAAGGGTTAGGATTTCAACATATCTTTGGGGGAGATGCAATTCAACCTATAATAACATTCATTTAAATTGCTGACTTTCTCACAAACTACAGTCAGCAGTATTGATGTATCTTTTGAATGCTCATGGAGGATAGAAATGGGGAAGGAGGCACATGGCTCACAGACAGCAACCATGTCATAGTGTGCATTTGTGTATCAGGACCATGGACAGTAGCTCTTTTTTCTTCCATTACTTCCCCATGGCACCCAAATATTAGTTATGGTTATGCCTATGAAAAGACATGCCTTGCACTAAACAAAAGTAATAAAAAAACTATGAGATTGTTCCCCTACTATTTCTAAACTTGTAAATCAATTTCCTTACTCAATGTAACTTTTCTTAGTAAGATGAAAGTGTATAGTAGTGGCGAACAGTTTGCTGGCTTATAGAGGTTGCTATCACCTTTCTTTACTCTAGGATTCTGTATTTATTGTAAAGTCATAAAACTTTAATACTTAACTCAGTAAATGATGACTTGGTAAAAACAAAATGGCTTTTACCATTTAAACTTACTCAGAACTTGTTTGTTCCAGAAAATCTATAAAATTATTGTAAGGTACTTTTGCTATACAATGACCAATATTCATGTTGCTTTTCTAATATGACGTATGTTAAATCAACATGTAAAGAGGTACAAGTGGATTGGAATCAATATGTTCTAGAGTCAGAATTGGAGGATGAAAATGGAAAATGTTAAAGGAAGTGAGTAGAGTGGCCATATCAAGGGGGGTTAAGTACAGAAGGCCTTATATATACTTCTGAGGAGCCTGGACTTTTATTGAATAAAATGACCTATTTATGGTCTTTAGGCAGTCAAGTGATATGGGTAAATTTGAATTTTATTTAGTTAATCTGTTGATTATGAAAAGTATGACCTAGAGATTAGAAAGACTAGAGGCATACAGAGATATTTAATCATGATAATATCATAAATAAAAGATGGAATGGATTTGAGAGATATATAGGTGATGATATAGGTAGGTCCTAGTTGTTGATTAGGTACAGGAAGTTATGTTCTGGCTTAAATGACTTAAAAGAGGATGTGGTTTGTGCTATGGTAAATAATGAGTTTGGTTGCAGATGTTAAATATGAATTGCCTTTGAGAGTTCAAAATCTGTATCCCTGTAGGCCCTGCTGCAGAATCATTGTCATATTTTCTAAATCCTTGATATCACCACTTCACACTATTCCTTCACCCTTAGATCATGAGCTCTGTGAAGGCTGTCTTCACATATCTGACTTTGTATCACTTAGGGTCTGAGAAAGTTCTCATTTTCTTGCTAGACATTTTAACCCCAAATCCTTAACTTGTTTAGGTAGAAGGACTGAAGAATTTATTCTGACACCTCATGGATTCTTATTATATTCAGGCAAAGAGAAACTCTTTGGTGTGCTTCCATATAATACAAGAAGTTTCTTCTTAGGATATTAGACAAAGAGAACAGATGAGGGCAGTTAGTCTAACTATATGATATAGTTACTAAATTACTGACAGCATTTAAAAGCATGTTTTTGAAACAATTTACATGAGTGCTGTGACTCATCAGGTTATTTGGTTTCTTCTAAATGTCAGAGATTAAGACACCTCTAATTATACCAACCTCTAGATGATCCAGGACCTTCTAAGAGATGAAAGGATGTTTATACCAGGGTTTTGTGATTTTCAACATACTCACATATGCTTTTAAAATTAATGTGCTATTTTCTTGATCGCCTTTGAGTTATTATTGCTTATTGCTACTATCAGCAAAACTAACACTATCTTTCTACAGTCACTGTTCCTGTTTTCTGTTTCAAAGTTGCTATGAATAATGCAATAAGCTGAGTTTCATCCTCCAAAATTCCTATGTTGAATTTTTAAACCCTAGTACCTTAGAATATGACTGTACTTGGAAATAAGGTGAATTTAAAAAGGTGATTAAGTTAAATGAGGTCTTAAGGGCCCTAATCCAATATGACTGGTATTGTTATGAAAAGAGGAAATTTAGACACAGACATGCACACACAAAAAGGAAAGACCACGTGCAGACAAAAGTAGAAGATGTCCATCTTCAGGCTAAAGAAAAAGGCCTTGGAGTGAAACCAACCTTGCCAACACCCTGATCTTGAACTTCCCAGTCTCCAGAATTGAGAAAATAAATTCCTTTTGTTTAATCCATTTTTGTTGAATCAGGCTGTGGTAATTGTTATGGCAGCCCTAGCCAACTAATACAAACAAGAAATGAAAACAGCTAGGTTTTAGAATTGTGCATGAACTATGAGTAAATACATCTTGAAGTGGGGCTTGCCACTGAATCAAGCTCCTAGGCTTTAGTACAGAAACACTATGGTAGCAATTTCAGCCTGCAGCAACACCTTTGGCCTATTTTGTGACTCTGGGTTATGTTCTAAATGAAGGAATTACAGGATAGATGCTTTGCAGATAGGGTAGGTCGTAATTCCAAAAACAGGAATTACAAAATGTATACCAAACTGTATTTTTAAGACAAAAGTGGTTTTTTACTTCTTAATTAGGATGTTGTTCTGATAAGTCCTCCTGATGCACTTAAAATTTGATTTAATTTCCCAAAACTTAACTACCCATAGTATTTTAAGAACATACTAGCTGTAATTGTCAATAGGATATGCATTTATGACATTAGAGTTCTAAATTAATGTTGAAATGGGATCTGTGGAAGTTCAAAAATGCTGACCAAAGTTCACTTGCAAATGAGTTTGCTCTTCCTGTCCTCTACAGGACTGCTTCAGTATTTCAGATGGAAATCAGAACCTTTCCTGCAGGCAGGGAAGAACAACTGCAGAAAGTGTATTTCTGCAGCAGTAACATACACCATTAAAGAGACTCCAGCAGACAGGAAAGCCGGTATAGATTTCAAAAATAGTACCCATCTATCTGAGAACTGGTAAATAATGAGTTTTAGGCCTTGGAATATAGCCCTAGAAGCAAAATCTGACTTAGGTTCTGGAAAAGCTATAGAGGAGCTCCTCAGAGAATTACAAAAACATGTACCTTTTGCACTCCAAGAATAACAATTGGGCGCAGAAGGACACTCAGTGCCAAGTTTCACATTTAAATCAAGCAGCACACAGAGTTGAGAGTTGAACTTTGGCCCTTCCCCAGTTGAGTGCTAGTAAAACATAAGGTTGAAAGACTAGCACTTAAAAAGATGTCTTGACAAGACACCTCAGGTACAGAAACATGTATTCAAGACATAAGTTAAGCATAAATGAATAAAATCTATAGTTCAAACTACATATAGATATATTGATATATACGTACACATTTATGAAATTTAAAAATCAAGAGGAAAACATATTGACTGAGTCTGACTAAGTCAAAGGCATTACTTGGGGGAAATAGATAACCCTGTAATGTTTTATCAGAAATGAAATGCCATCATATTTCTATTCCTGGCAATTAAAAGAAAGAAGAAAACATTATATTTTATATCTGTTTTGAAAAGGATATGTGGTAAAAAGCAGTGTTCAAGATATGGTTCCAAGTTATTTGCAAATCCAAACTTCTTTCAATTTTGTTATCTCTCACCTTCATGTACAGAAATAGGAAGCACCATATCTATTTTATGAAGTGTAAAGGTTGCTGAAGATAAAATATCAGAATTTGCATGTTATGCCTATGATTCAAAGCTTTTAGATGTGGCAAATATCCAGGTAACAATTATCTGGCTATTTACCATGCTTTGAAAAGTAGAATAAAGTATAATTTTCTAATAAAATAACATGTGAGGCTTAGAGGATACCTTAAGGTAAATTCATAAAAACATTTCTCATGTTTTATATGTGTGGCAATGAAATGTATGAGAAGTTACAGCAAAGCATAATATAATAAAATACATTTCTTGATTTTAAAAAATTTATAGCCAGATATTAAAATCCCTACATGAATATAAATAATAGGAAAGGAATTATGATCAGGTCAGAAATGAAAATGTAAATAGCATTCAGGTATTATGGTCTGAATATCTAAACTTTCCCATCACTGGCAGTTTAGCCCATTGGGACTTTGTGTGGCTTGGTTAAAAGCCTGAAAAATCTCCAATTATTTCACTTATCAGATGAGAGAAATATAGACCATGTTTATTTTGTTCACTGTAGTATATTAAGCGCCTGGAATATTTGATAGTACATGAGAGGTCTACTATAAATATCACTGAAATGACTAAAAGCATATTATGGAACAAAAAATACTAAACTAAGAAACTTTGCAGGCAAGAAGGGACTGGCAAGAGATTACTCTATCCATCAAAGCTATCATTTAAAATGGAAGGGCAGATAAAGTGCTTCCCAGACAAGGTAAAGCTAAAAGAGTTCATCATCACCAAGCCATTATTACATGAAATCTTAAAGGGGCTTATTTAAGAAAAAGATTAAAACCATGAACATTAAAAAGGCAACAAATTTATAACAATCAACAACTGAATCTAAAATAAAACAAAACCAACCCCCCCCCTCAAAAACCTAAGCAAACAACCAAAATAGGAACAGAATCACAAAAATGGAGATCATTTGGAGGGTTATCAACTGGGAGGTGGGAGAAGGAGAAGAGGGGGAAAGATGCGGGGATTAAGAAGCATAATTGTTAGGAACAAAATAGACAGGGGAATGTCAAGAATAGTACAGGAAATGGAGAAGCCGAAGAACTTACATGCATGACTCGTGGACATGAACAAAGGTGAGTATTGCTGGAGGTAAGGGGGATACTGGGCAGAGAGGGGCCAATGAAGGAAAAGTGGGACAACTCTCATTGCATAATCAATAAAATATACTTAAAAATTATCTATCTAGATTTCTTTACCTAGTGAAAATATCTTTCAAAAATGAAGGCAAAGCAAAAACTATTCAGACAAAAACTGAAACAATCCATTTTCAACAAACGTGGATTACAAGAAAGGTTAACATTTTTCAAGCAGCATAAGAGTAGATGGAAATTTGGATTTAAAGAAGGGAAGATTTCTAGGAATGCTTAAAATTAAGGTTAATATAAAAGACATTTTTTTCTTATTTCTTATCAGTCTAAAAGATGTTACTGTCTAAATGAAAAGTAGCAATCTATTGTGGGTGTATACCATTTAGAATATAAAATACATGACAGCAATAGTACAGAAGATGAGAGGTGGCGACTGGTACTACATTGCTGTATAGATTTTATACTTGAAGCAGTATATTATTATTTGAGCAGGTAAACTGTACTTGATTAAATATATGTATTGTAAGTGCTTGGCAGCCATTATTTTTTATAAAGACCTATAAACAAGAAGTCAAATTTGAGGATAAAATTAACACATAAAAATATTCAATCCAAGCCCTTACTGGCATGGCTCAGCTGGTTAGGCTTTGTCTTGCAAAGCTGGTTCAGTTCCAGTCAGGGCACATGCCTAGGTTGCCGGTTCAGTCCCAGGTAGGAGCACATACAAGGGGCAACTAATATATGTTTCTCTGTCATGTTGAGATTACTCTCCCTTTCTCCCTCCCTACCCCTCTCTCTCTCAAAACAATCAATCAATCAAACAAACAGAAAACAAACAAACAAAAAACCTCAATCCAAAAGCAGGCTGAAAGAATACAAAGAATAGCTAATACAATTAGAAAACAAATATTAATGTAGTAATTTAAATCTAATCATATCAGTAATCCCATTAAAAATAAATGTCCTATACATGCCAGTTAAAAGACAGAAATTGTTAGATTAAACAAAAAAACAGAGACCCAACTATATGCTACCTACAAGAAACTTACTTTAAACATAAAAACAAAAATAAGTTGGAGGTAAAGGTAAAAGATTGTAAAAGACATATTATTATAAAACTAATCAAAATAAAGCTGGGGTGGCTGTATTGATATCACACCAAGTAGATTACTAGAAAGGAATATTACCAGGAATAAACAAGGTCACTCCTTATTGATAAATGATTTAATTAATCAAGAAGACAAAAATGCTATATACTTAGTAATATATTTTTAAATAAATGATAAAAACTGATAGAACTGAAAGGGGAAAAAGAAAAATAGACAACTATAGTTGGAGGTTTCAACAGTTTTCTCTCAGTAATTGGTACAACAAGTAGAAAAAAGTTTAGTAAATATATAGAAGACCTGAACAACACAATCAACCGACTTGACCTAATTGATATCTATACACATTCCCTCCAACAGCAGAAGAACACACATTCTTTTCAAGCTCATCTAATATAAATGTAGATCATATTGGGCCATTAAACACATTTATAGGAATTGAAAGCATACAGAATATATTTTCTGACCACAATGAAATTAAACTATAGTTTAAAAGTTTTTAAATCCCCAACTATTTAGAAGTTAAATAACACTACTAAGTAGGTCGTAGGTCAATAAAGAATTCATAAGGGGAAATATAAAATGTTTTGAATTGAATGAGCACAACAGCACCATATTTCAAAATGTAAGAAATACAGGTAAAGCAGTGTTTGAAGGAAATCTGTAGCATAAATTACTCTTATCAAAATAGAAGAAAGGTCTTCAACTGATGATCTAAGCTTCCACCAAATAAAACTAAAATTAGCATACTTCAAGGCATTTTAATTTTAAAAAGTATTTATTGAGCTATAACTGACAAATATAGTGTACTAATGTTAAGTACACTGCTCCATGAATTTTCACATGAGTATGCACTCATGTGAACTCATGTGAACACTGTCAAGATCAACAGACTAAACATTTCCACCTCCCTGTGCCCTTTCCTAGTGAATACTGCTCTCCTCTTTGTACCTGCACACGTAGAAAGATAATCAGTACACTGTCAGAATCTTTAAAAATGATTTCTAACCATCCACACATTCATTCCACCATGTGGCTAAGTTCTTCATTGTCATTAGATATTACTGAAATATTTTCTTCACAGTTAGCATGCAGCTTAAAATTAAATGGAGTCAATTTGTCCGTAATCAAAGACTCAGCCACCAAAACATTTATTATTTCAAGAAGCATCCTCATTTAAGCAATATAATATTTAGCTTAAAAATTTTGGGAGCTAGCAAGACCTGGGCTCAAATAGTTTCCCTGACACTTAATTACTAGGTCACTTACCTGAACACTGGTCTTCCACCTACTCTGTAGGGTTGCTGTAAAGATAGAATGAGATTACATAAATGGTTAGTAGAGGGCTTTTTAAAAGGAGCTGTTATTAGTATTAGTATGAACACTGTTTTTATGGAGTCAATGATACATTTGTGCTAGTCGCATTGTCTCTCCATTTGATAAAGTGCTAACCCATCAACTTATTGATCAATGCAAGAGGCTATGATATAGTGAAGGCATCAGCTCTAGAAACCTAGTATTTGATCAAGCTGAGTAACAAGTCCTTGAAAGCAGGTGTTGAACATTTCTGTTCAAGTTCTTCAGTTTATGGATCAAAATTCCCTCGTATAGCCCTGGGCCTTTTGAAATGACTGTTGAACCTCATTATGGAATGAATCTCCAAAGCATGTCAAGAATGGCCTCCTTTTCTCTTTAATGGGCTATGCCAAGACTTTGGCCCAGAACACCCCTGTCATCACTGAAGTGTTTGTTGAGGAAGGGGTTGTTTCTGTTATGTGTTTGGACAGAAAGCCTGAATTAGCTCAGGCCACCTAAACAATATAATAGGATTACTAATAACACATCAAAATCTATGTGGTGTGCACTTTGTAATAAGTAATGAGGCAAGTTAAGACTCTATGAATGCATCTCATTTTAAACTAATAAAATCTGTATAAACACAAATCAAAGCTGCCAGATGAGGAAAGATCAGGCAGTTTTTAGGGTCTGTTTTAGAAATGCTTTATATATTATTCATAGTTAGACTTGTTCTTGATGGATCTTATTTTCTGCTAAGCTTACTTTAAATGCTGCTACCAAAAAGGAAGCAGTTGTGATTTGTATATAGAGCAATCAAATTCCAAATACTCTGCCTCGATCTACACCCAGCAGAGAGGAACACAGTACTGGCAATGGCTTCAATGGTACATTTGCAACATTGCCTCAAGAGGCTCAGGAGGCCTAAGGATGGCACAACACTTCTTATATAGAGGATAGATACCCATGAATTTGTGGTATTCTGTGAAAGGACAAGTTAGCATGGCAAAGGTTCCTTTTTTTTCCCCACAGTACATGTGTCGCGGTCACTGACCAGCAGTGACCGTGGAACACTGGGGATGGCTCGTCGACAAATGAGAAAAACATACACAGAGACAACCAGGTCCTGTGGGGAGTAGGAATGGAATGGCCACTCCCTCTAGTGGGGAGTGCTGGGCCACCCTCCCTAGGGGAGAGCACCCTAGGGGAGACCACCTTGGCCACCCTCCCTAGGGGAGAGAGCCCTTAGGGGAGAGCACCCCATTCTCTCACTTGAGCAGGCTTTTATTGGGTTCATTTGCATAAGAATTCAGGTAAAGCTCATTATTCATTGCCAGGAAGGATCAAACAATAGACAACAAGGAAGTCTGAGGGCCTATTTTGAGTCAGGGTCAAAGAGTTGTACAAGACTTTGGGGAACAAACTTACTTCCTCCTAGGACCCTTCTCATTCAACTGAGAGCATTCTAAACAAAGCAGGTTTCACAGAATTTTACATATTCTTTCTTAGGCCTGATCACTCGGGGAACCTGCCCTTGCCAGCACAGGGTTGCACCACCCTCTGTCATTGTTTCAGGCTTAGGTGGAGCAAGGGAAGTAAGGCAGCCAAGAGATTAGGAGATTTTCTCCCAGACAATAAGGACAAAGGTTTTGTCAAAGCCGAGGGGTGAGGGCCCATCACCCCCTTTTGCTGTAGCCCCCAAAGTCCTTCCTTGGGGGCCTCTCATGTGATCGTGCCTGTCTTAGGTCGTTCCCCCCTTGGGGAATCTTACCCATCATTGGCTAACTGACCAAGCATTGGGGACCAGGCAGGGTGAAGTAAAAGGAGCAGAAGTGATGCTCCTGCCAGGGAGACAAGCTTTTGTCTCCTTGCTGGCTTACAGTTCCAAGGTCGCTCCCTCAGTCTTAGCCTTGGTGGGGGTCACAGCTTCTGATACCAGGCAGGGCAGTTCCCAACATACATGAAATTAAAAACATTAATGTGGGGCTTCTGAATACAAAATTCTGTTATACATGCTGAGGGAATATGAAGACATAGTTTCTGTGTTTATGAAACACAAATACTTTAGTCAAATAGACTAAACATGCAAACAAAAATTAACTAACAATGCAGGGAAGCCCATAGTAAATCCTAAATTAGCAATCTAGATAACATCTGTTATAGAAGGACAAAAGAGAACACTGAGTTGAAAAAAGACATCCTTCAAATGTCAAGACCAGAGCTGGACTTTTAAGATGGAAAAGCAGAGGAAATTAAGATGATTATTTAAAAGCAAGCAGCAGTTTTGCCCTGGCCGGTCTAGCTCAGTGGATTGAGCACTGGTCAGAGAACCAAAAGGTTGCTGGTCTGATTCCTAGTCAGGGCACGTGCCTGGGTTGCAGGCCAGGTCCCCATTTGGGGTTGATGTATCTCTTGTACATTGATGTTTCTCACCCAATTTTTCTCTGTCCCTTCCCATCTCTCTAAAACTAAATAAATAAAATCTTTTTTAAAATCCTTAAAAAAATAAAATAAAAGCAAGCAGCAGTTTTAACTAAGGCAAAAAATGAGAATTAACTAGCCTGGAATTAATTCATATCAACTTTTTTATATATATCTTGTAAACTTACATAATTTCAATGTATTTGTATACATTCTGAATGACTTTGTATATATTCCATGAGTTTGCACACACTTCAAACTCATTTTGTAACTTTCTATTTGTAATATTTTATTTAATTAATGTATTTTATGTATATCCAGACTCATTCCAATGAGGACTTGAAGTAGATATATCATTTCATACTCATAATGACACTGTATGGAATTATTACTCTCCAATTTTTACAGATGAAGAAACTGAAGCTCATAGAGATTAAATTACTTGTTCCAGGTCACAGAAAGATGAGATTGGAACCTCTATCTAAAGCTAAAGTAGGTCTGTGAAAAGAGGACATAACTCTTTTTTTCCCCCTCTAATCTCTCCACCACACCATGCTCGGAATTGAAGTTGCAGCTGAAATACAGAAAATGTTTAGAAGTGATGAGAAATGAGAGTGATCACCCACGATAGCACCAGGCATGGAAAACCTTGAAAGGCAAGTAGGACCATCTCCCTGTAAATGAAAGGAAATAGCAATCATTACAGACTCTTAGTGAGGGGGACATGATAGAAGTATTTTAGGAAGACAGTGGAGCTGTACTGGGAGGCTATAGGAAGGAAGGCAGATAGAACAGTTAGAAAGTTATACAAAGAGGGACAAATAATAACACCTAATGCTGATAACAGTGCTTATAATGGAGCAGGACTATTCTACATATTTTCTACATATCAATCTATTTAATCTTCTAACAAGTCTATAAGATGGATATCATTATTATCACCATTTGACAGATGAGGACGTGGAGATATAGAAAGGTGATATGACTTGTTCAAAAGTGCATAAAAAGTAGATCTTGAAATCAAGCAGAAACTTCTAAGTTCCAGAGCCTCTACCCCACACTAACTAGGTGTGGGTGATTAAAAACTTGGGCAAAAGAGATAGCAGTGCAAAGATCAGTAAAAGAAGCCAGTATTGTTGGTAACAATGTTGAGCTCAGTTTTACATGTTGGGGATACAATTATGAAGCATGGCTCTGAAATGGCTCTATTCAGGAGGTTGTTGGAAACAAAAACTTAGGTTCTTAAGACAAGTGAGGGTAGTGGGGGAAAAAGAGTAGTCAGATGAAGTTTCAGATTTGGGGATTACAAAACTATGGGATGTTTGAGGTTCCAGAAAGAAAGCATAAAACAAAACAGAAGGCTAAGTAAGGTCTGAAATTTGGAAAGAGCCCATAGGAATACATATGGACCCCGGGAAGGAAAAATAATGACCATAATTAACTTCCAGAAGATAGGAGAGTGCTTCATAACAAGGAATGCAATCAACAGTGTCAAATGTCAAACATAGTGAAGAAAATGGGATTGTGGAAAAGGCAACCACCACCTGTAATCTAACTTTCAAAACTCCTGTCTCTAGCTCCAGGCTCATATTTCTATCTGTTTACTAAACATCTCAAACTGGATATTTTATTGATACTTCAAATTCAAAATGTTCATAACTGAACTAATCATTTTACCTCCAAACCTACCCTTCCCCCTTTTGTTATTTTTCTCATCAAATTGCAATGAACCCACAGCAGGAAACTTCTCACCCAGCTCAATTATTACCAAGTCAACCTTGATATCCTATTCCTACTATTCAGCTTCACAATGATAGCTTTGATCTAGGCATTCCCTATGCTTTGCCCACCCCTGCTCAGTCAGCCAGCCAGCCATCAAGCACATGCATATTGAGTACTTACTATGGCAGTGACTCTATGAGTTGGAGATACAGGGAACAAAAAAACAAGGTTCCTGACTTCATGAAGTTTACATTCTAGTAAGAAGACAGATACTTAAGACATTAATATAAAATATTGAGTATAATAAGTGCTTAAAAGAAATAAAGCAGGGTAAGAGGGAAAAAAGAGTGACCAGGAGAAGTCTGGGGCCTGGATAAGATGAAGAAAAAGCACATTGCTAATGGGCAGCAGGGCATTATAACCAGAAGGAAAACAACGTAAAGGCCCTGAGGCAGGACCATGTTTTGGTGGGTTCCAGAACCTACAAGCAGTCCCATGTGGATAGAGAAGTAACAATGGAGGGAAGAGAGGTTGGAAAGGAAGCCAGAAAACAAAGCAGCCAAGGACCACATCGTGTATAGCCTTGGAAAAAAACAAAACAAAACAAAACATGAATTTTATTCTAAAGATAAAGGAAAGCCATTGGAAAACCTTGAAGAAGTGAATTACATGGCCAAATATAGATGGTGAAGGGACCACTTTGGTCTCTGAATATAAGGTTGACTCCAGGAAGGTAAGGGTTGAACAGGGAAATCAGTTAGGAGATTATTCTATTAGTCAGGACAACAGATATAGAGTTCTTGACTAGCAGTAAAGGTTGTAAGAAGTGCTCAGATTCTGGCTATGATTAGAAGGTAGGACCAACAGAATTTTTAGACAGATTGGATAGATAATATGGGAGAAAGAAAATGTATAACAATTCTTAGGTGTGCAATCAGGGCATCTAGGTGAAGCAGGTACCATTTATTGAGATGGGAATTCAAGGAGGTAAACACAGTGACGACTAAGAAGAATCATGCATAGATTTGTTGGTGTCCAAGACACTGAGAACTTGGTAGGTGTCCTATCAGGGGAGTTCAGGAAAGCTGACCTGACTAGAGTTGAATAAACAGTTCAGACATCACTACCTTCAGAAAGCTTTGCCTGTAACCAAACCTCCCACTTCTCCCTTTAACAAAAACGCAAGGATGTGCACATACCTCACATACTCATATACATATACATATATATCATATACACCCAAAGAAATGTCAACCATATAGATATATACACACCTCACACACACCTCACACTTACATATGTGCTATATACACCCATACCAGGTACACATAAGCACACAAAAACTCACATACACTCATACTTCATTCAGTGTGAATTAGATATCCCTCCAATGTGCTACCTGAGCTCTTAAAAATATTTCTGCTCTAATTCACTATTTCCTATTTGTTCCCCACCTCAAGGTGTCTACAGGGCCCAGCTTCAGGGGAAGCACTCACCTAGATTGGAGTATGACTGGTGTCATTAGATTCTAGTTATGCAGGTTCTGCCTCCACATGATCACCTGCAGCTTCAGGAGAGAGACTGTGTTCATTCATCTTTACATGCACAGCACCTGGCCAGTGCAGGAACCTAGGACAATATTTATACATGATTGTTTAAAAAACTATTAGACAAATTTGATGCAGTCTATATTTCTCCCTCCATCTCCTTCAATATTCTCTAAATGTGGATCCCAAAATACAAAAAATAGTATCTTGAAATTTAACAGATAAAAATACTCACGACACCATATTGTAGTAGACCATCCTGCGTGGCATGGGCCCAGCTCCCATTGGGAGATGCACAGGACCCACACCCACGGATAGGTTCTCCTGTGGGGAATCAGGCCTGCAATGTACCTAGGCTGCTATGAGTCTTGCTTTTTGCTAAAACTCCCTCACCTTGAATTGAGGACATTTACTGCAAAGCAACTTCCTAAAATCCATGCTAAACCTTCCAAGGATGCGTGTAACCAGTCCAACTACTTTTGCCTTTTCATTTGCAAATATCCCTCTTCTGTGATGTGATTAGCAGCATTGGCTCCTTTGTGTTCTATAAAAGGTAACCACCTAAAGCAAGCCTGTGCATAGTTAATGAGGACCTTCTGGTAATGTGTCCAACAAGACAATAAAAGCTCATTGGAGTGAGGGCCAAGGCTTTTGCTCCCCTTGAGAGAAAAGCCACGCCATCCCTTTTCCTCCACTGGATTCGGTAATCCATGTGAATGTCTCATTTCATCCATAATGACATGGACCCCATGAGCCAGAGTCTGCACCACATATTTTGCTTAGCACTCTATTATAGGCACTGTACTGCATCTTTTACACACTTTATTTAATTGACATTACAAGTTGGAGTGGTACTTGAGGATCAATAAGATCTCAGGAATTCAGTTAGGAATTTGAATCCAAATCTAACCAGACAGAACAAACAATTCAGTGAAATATCCACCAGCTCTCAAAGTAGATGCATGCAAACATATTTACTGCAAAGCAAGTGTTAGTAAACCAACTTAACTTTTGAGCAATAAAAAAAGAAGTGGGATTAGGAGAGTGCATTTTGTGTCACTGAAATTCTTTAGGCACCACAGGTAAGGTATAAAAGAGATGACAAGAATGCATCCTCTAGCAAAGATTGGTACATGGACACCCATAACAGATGCAACCATGTGATAGATAACTCTTCCCAGTAATCTTATGAAACCTCAGTATGCATCCACATTCCCAGAGGCTCTTGTTCACATTCTATCGGTTCACTTAGTGGGTTTGGGGTAGAGGCTGAGATTCTGCATATTTAGCAAACCCCAAAGTAATGCTAATGATGTTGGTCCAGGAGCCATGTAAGTAGCCTAAGTAAAGTCACTTCTTAGCTCCCAGTCTAATTGTCACATTTTTGTTACACACAGAATCTGTGTCAACAAACTGCTGTTCATTCTTTTCATGATGTGTCACTTTTCATGACAGTCACTAACTTGAGGAGGCAGGAAGGTGTGTGTGGAAAGGGTAGATTTTGATGAGTTAGCTCAAATGAGGTTTCTTCTAAGAGGTTTCCTCTAAGTAAGCACATTTGGTAGGAAAACATGGGCTGCAATTCCTTCAGAATGAGAGGCACTGCCTTTATAAAAGTGGTCTCTGGTCAGAACTGGATCTAATCGTATTTCATGCTTAATACTATAAGTATTTTTTAAATAAGTGAAATCATCCATGTAGAAAGCCTCTGTAGTGAGATTTCCAAAAGTTCTTGGCTTCAGCCAAGCTGAAGTATGTTCTCATGTGGTTACATGCCTTGCTGAATTAAAATAGACTTTTACAAGGGATGAGCAGAGATCAACTGAGGTGAAAACATGAAGTAGAGAAAGAGTTTGAACCCATTAAAAAAAAGAAAGAATAGTAAGTAGAAATTGCTGGGTGGTGGTTGAAAAAGAATTAAGGTGAAATAATGATAATAACCATGTAATATAGGGAGATTAGTAATATCCACATCATTGGGTTGCTCTTAGAATCAAACTTGATGAAATTTTGGAAAATGCATTGAATATTTTAAAGAACTAGGCAGATGTTTAGAGTTAATATAAGAGCATTGCTGTTTACAAAATGCTTTGATACACTCCATATTCTCCAAAAGGGAGCAGCAAGGCATAAATCATGATCAAAGACTTGCAATTGGAGGACCTGAATTAACACTGCTCTGTTATTTAGCCTTTTGGAGGCCAACTGTGTTAATATGCAATAATACAAAATATATTGAACTTCCAGCCTTGATGGAGGCATAGATAGATACACCATGCCTCCTCACACAACCAAAAGAAGGACAACAATAAATTTAAAAACAACCAGAACTGACAGAAAATTGAACTGTATAGAAGTCTGACAACCAAGGAGTTAAAGAAGAAACAGACCAGTAGGAGGGACAGAGATGGGCAGCTGGGCAGAGAGGACTCCCGGCCAGGCAGTGGCTGGAGGACTGGAGTGGGTGAGGTGGTGGCTGGTGGAGGCAGTTCCACATTTGCCTGAGGATAAACCATGAGGAACAACTGTGAAGCGAGATAGATGCGCAACCTAGGGTTTAAGTGTGGGGAAATAAAGCCTCAAAACCTCTGACTGTAAAAACCTGTAGGGATTGATGTGACAGGAGAAACTCCCAGCCTCACAGAAGAGTTTGTTGGAGAGACCCACAGGGTTCTAGAATGCACACAAACCCATACACTCAGGAATCAGTACCAGAAGGGCCCAATTTGCTTATGGATAGTGGCGGAAGTGACTGAAAGCCAGCAGAGAGCTGAGAAAGCAGTATTGTTCCTTCTCAGATCCCTTCCCCACATACAGTGCCACAACTCAGTGACCTGCATTTCCTGCCCTGGTGAATACCCAAGGCCCCACACCTTACTATGTAACACACAGGCCTAGACCAAAAAAAAAAAAAAAGCTCAAACAAAAGAAGAGATCAAAGATCAAAGCTCAAAGCTCCAGAAAAAATACAACTAAGCCACAAAGAGATAGCCAACCTATCAGATGCAGAGTTCAAAACACTGGTCATCAGGATGCTCACAGAATTGGTTAAGAATGGTTGCAAAATAGAGGAAAAAGTGAAGGCTATGAAAAGTGAAATAAAGGAAAATGTACAGGGAACCAACAGTGATGGGAAGGAAACTGGGACTCGGATCAACAGTTTGGAGAAGAAAGAAAAAATAAACATTCCACCAGAATAGAATGAAGAAACAAGAATTCAAAAAAAAAGAGAGGTTTAGGAACCTCGGGGACAACTTTAAATGTTCCAACTTCTGAATCATAGGGGTGCCAGAAGGAGAAGAGGAAGAGCAACAAATTGAAAACTTATTTGAACAAATAACAAAGGAGAACTTCCCCAATCTGGAAAAGGAAATAGACTTTTAGGAAGTTCAGGAAGCTCAGAGAGTCCCAAAGAAGTTGGACCTAAGGAAGCACACACTAAGACACATCATAATCACATTACCCAAGATAAAAGATAAGGAGAGAATCTTAAAAGCAGCAAGAGAAAAGAAAAAAGTTACCTACAAAGGAGTTTCCATAAGACTATCAGCTGATTTCACAAAAGAAACCTACAGACAAGAAGGGCCTGAAAAGAAGTATTCAAAGTCATGAAAGGCTAACCTACATCCAAGATCACTCTATCCAGCAAAGCTATCATTTAGAATGGAAGGGTATATAAAGTGCTTCCCAGATAAGGTCAAGTTAAAGGAGTTCATCATCACCCAGCCCTTATTATATAAAATGTTAAAGGGACTCATCTGAGAAAAAGAAGATAAAAAATCCAAATAGTAAAATGACAACAACATCACAACTAAACCTATAAAAGCAAAAACAAAGACAAAAACAAACTAAGCAAACAACTAGAACAGGAACAGGATCACAGAAATAGAGATCACATGGATGATTATCAGTGGGGAGGAGGGGGGAATGGGGGAAAAGGTACAGGGAATAAGTAGCATAAATGGTAGGTACAAAATAGACAGGGAAAGGTTAAGAATGCTATAGGAAATGTAGAAGCCAAAGAACTTATACATATGACCCATGGACATGAACTAAGGGTTGGAGAAGAATGCAGGGGGGAGGAGGGTGTGCAGGGCGGAGGAGAATAAAGGGGGGAAAATGGGACAACTGTAATAGCATAATAAATAAAATATATTAAAAATGTATCAATAATATAAATAATATCATTAATATAAAACATACATTTTATGCCACTTCTGTGTAAAACCCTTACAACAAGCTTAAGAGGAAAGGGTAACCACATAGTAATATGTTTGTCTGTAAGAAAGAGAATTCCTGACCAACAGACGTCTAAGTAAATTGGGGGTGCATGTTTTCTTACATAACAGTAGATCAGGAGGTAAGCTAGAGTCAACTAAGGCGCTCTGGAATCTCTCGCTGGATTCAGGCTCTTTCTATCTTTTATTCAGCTATTTTAGTACATTGAATATTATGTTCTACTTAATTGAATATTATGTCAGCTCATAGGTACAATATGGTTTTCACACTTTAGGTTATTGCAGATGGATTCAAGCAATAGAGAGGGAGAAAACGGGGGTGAGAAGTGGCACCACTGTGTCTGTACCATTTTATGAGAAAGTGTGTGTTTTCTAGAATTTTCCAGCCCTCCTCAGCAGACATTATTTACTGCTCATTGGATACTTACATCTGTACTTAGATCTACTTGCTACATGATACAGCCACTTCTAGCTGTAAGGCTGCCTGGAAAACTTATATTTAGCTTTCAATGACTATGATAGAGGTAGATAAGGAAAAAAAGAGACTGATAGTGAGTGTAAGTCAATCCTGTCTGCTGCAGAACAGCAAAATTGTCAGCATTTTACTTTGAGTGAAGGCTAGTAAGTGACTCACCTAGATTCACTGAATAAAGATAGACATAGGACATGCTTTTGGGACCACGGAAAGTTAAAAAGGCACCTTGGCCTACTTTAAAACATGGCTTTACACTGTGGAAAACAGTATGGAATTTCTTCAAGAAATTGAAAATAGAACTTGCCTTTTGACCCAGTGACTGCACTGCTGGGAATATACCCTAAGAATCCGGAGACATCAATTCAAAAGAACCCATGCATCCTTATGTTCATAGCAGTGCTATTTACAATAGCTAAGTGTTGGAAACAGCCTAAGTGCCCATCAGTCGATGAATGGATTAAAAAAATGTAGTTCATCTATACAATAGAATACTATGCAGCAGAGAGAAAGAAGAAACTTTTGTGACAGCATGGATGGAATTGGACAGCATTATGCTAAGTGAAATAAGCCTGTCAGTAAAAGACAAATACCATATAATCTCACTTACAGGAAGAATCTAATGAACAAAATAAACTAATGAGTAAAACAGAACCACAGAAAAGGAAGCAGGGAACAGACTAGTGGCTACCAGCAGAAAGAGGGAAGGAGAAATGGTGGAAATAAGGGAAGGAACTAGTCAAAGAACATGCATGAATGACCCACAGACATGGACAATGGAATGGGGATGGACTGTGGGAACAGGGGTGGACAGGATGGAGGAGGACAAAGGGGGAAAATTGGGACAACTGTAACAGGATAAACAAGAATAAAAAATTAAAAAGTAAAAAATAATAATAATAATTTAAAGGACCCAAAAAGAAAAAAAAATAAAGGTGTGCAGAGACCCCCCAAAATATAGGTGAATATTTATTTGATTTCAAGAGGAGCAAGGGCTTTTCAAGAATAAAAGCCAAGAAATCAAGTATAAGGGGAAAGAGCAACAGATTTGGTTATATCAAAATCATAAATATTTTATGTAAACATTTAAGTAAAAATTAAATGGCGAAAAAGTTAAATGACAAACAACCTGGGTAAAATATTTACAACACATATGATTTATAATGGTCAACTATCTTTAATATATAAAGAACACTAAAATCAACAAAGAATCAGTGTCTTGGTAGAAAAAGAAGGAAAGGATATGAATAGACAATTAAGAAAAATTGCCACAGTCAATAAAAATCTTAAAAAATTTTTAAAAAGAAGAAAAAAAACCATGGCTTTAATTTTAACTTACAATTTATGAGAGCACTTTATAACATGTCTCCTATTATATGATAATTTTATTTTATACTTAATTTTTATAAGAAAATAGAATGAGAGAAAAATTCTAAACTTAGATAAAATTATTTTTAGGATTTTGGTGCAGTTCAATATTTCTCCAACACATATTTGATTAAGGAAACACTAAATAATTCATTTAATTTTCTTGGGTATAAAACTTTGCGAACCAATGTAGCCATAGCACCTGGGACAGTACTTGGCACCTGATATATGCTGAATAAGTATTTGTTCATCATTTGAGTGCATACAAACCAAACCCCAAACATATTACCTTTCTTTTCTTGATAATTTTTTTTTCTTTTGGAGATGTGCATGCTGGAATTCCTCCACATCTGACATGCTGAGTGTAAGAACATGATGCTCCACTTCAATAGGGAAATTCTAATTTACCACTGCTCATGTGTGATTACATAATGGCTCTCAAAACACGACAGACAACATAAAAGGAGGTAGGTGGTAGGTAATATGAGTAAAGGCCCAGAGAAGCAAATCAAATTTCATACGGCATTGTTCATTTCCCAGTGTCGCAAGCCAGGTACATCTACTTTCCTGATCTTTCCAGGCAATGCATAATTTAAATGGCAATCAGTTCTTTAGGATAGTGATTGCCCCCCAATTTTTCAATTGTGATAAAATACCCACAACATATATTTACCATAATAACCATTTTAAGTGTACGGTTAAGTGTTATTAAAAGCACTCATAATTTTGTGCTATCATCACCATCACCCATCTGTAGAACTCTTTATCTTGTAAAACTGAAAATCTATACCCATTAAACAAAAACTCCTGTTCCCTTCCCCCAGCCTCTGGTGACTTCTCTGTCTCTGTGATTTTGGTTACTCTAAACACCTTATGTAAGTGGAATCATACAGTATTGGTCTTTTTGGTACTGGTTTATTTTTCCATTCTGCCAATCTCTATTTTTAGACTGAGGAGTTTAATTAGCTGACATTTAAAGTAATTACTGATAAAAGAGAGGTATTTCTCATTTTGCTATTTGTTTTCTATGTGTTATAGCTTTTTAGTCCTTCATTTCCTGCATTATTGTCTTATTTTGTGTTTAGTTGATTTTTTTTGGTGAGACATTTAATTTTTTTCTCCTTTTATGTACATTCCAATAGCTATTTTCTTTGTGGTTATCATGGGGAATCTAAGCTCTAAAACTTTAATTTGAATTTGTAGGAGCTTAGTTTCAATAACATATAAAACTCCTCTTTCCCTCTTTCAGTTGTTAATGGCATAAAATTTCATCTTTACACACTGTGTGACCCAACACATAAACTAAATATCTTTTGAATGCATTAATACCTTAAAATATGTAGAAGACAAAATGTAGACTTATGAACAAATATTTAAATTATTTTTAATCTATTAGTCTCTTAAATCATGCAGAAAACAAAATGTGGAATTATAAGCCATTGTTACACTAATAATAGCTTTTATAACTTCCACCACTGAGATCTTAATTTCTTCATGAAGCTTTGAGTTACTGCCTAGTATCGTTTTATTTTAAGCTGCAGAATTCCCTTGAGCACTTCTTGCAGGCATGGTCTAGGAGTAGCAAACTCTCTCAACTTTCTCCTTTACTTTTCAAGGACAGTATTACACATAGATTTTCCGGTTGATATTTTTTTTTTCTCTTTGCATATTGAATATCTTGGCTCACTGCCTTTGGCCTCCAAAGTTTCTAAAGAGAAATCAGCTGATGAACTTATTGAAGATCCTTTATGTGTAATGAATCACTTCTCTTTTTCTGTTGTCAAGATTCAATATTTTAAAAGTTTGATCACAATGTGTATGGGTAGGGGTCTCTCTGAGTTTATCTGACTTAGAGTGTGTTGAGCTTCTTGTGTGTTCAAATTCATGTCTTCATCAATTTGGGAAATTTTCAGCCAGTATTTCATCAAATATTCTCTCTGCTCCTTTCTCTCTTTTCTCCTTCTGAGACCACAATGCATGTGTTGTTTCACCCTTACCGAATTTTTTATTTCAATTATTGTACTTCTCGGTTCTAGAATTTTTTTGGTTTATTTTCAGGTTTTCTATATCTTTATGGATATTTTCATTTTGTTTATACATCACTTATTTTACTTTCTTCACATATTTCTTTAATTCTCTGAGCATCTTCAACACAGTTATTTTAAAGTCTTCATCTAGAAAGAAGTAAAACTGTCATTATTTACAAATCACATGACATGATATATAGAAATCACTAAAGAATCCACCAAAAAGTTAATAAAATTATTTTTTAAAATAGTAAAGTGGTAAAAAATTGTTAAAAATTCTGAATATAAAATATCCAGAAATCGTTTGCATTTTTTTATCCTCACCCAAGGACTTTTTAAATTGCTCTTAGAGAAAGAATAGAGGAAGAGAGAGAGAGAGAGAAACATTGATATGAGAAACATCAATTGGTTGCCTCTCATAGATGCCCCAACTGGGAATCAAAACCACAACCTAGATGTGTGCCCTACTGGGAATTGAACCTGCAATCTTTCAGTGGCATAAAATTTCATCTTTACACACTGTGTGACCCAACACATAAACTAAATATCTTTTGAATGCTCCAACCAACTGAGATACACTGGTCAGGGTTCATTGCATTTTTATACAGAATAATGAGCTATTAGCAGAAGAAATTAACAAAACAATCCCACTTACAATTGCATCAAAAATAATAAAGTAACTAGAAATAAATTTAATAAAAAAGGTGAACATCTGTACTTCGAAGATTGACAATATCAAATAAAGGAATTGAAGAGGATACAAATAAATGTAAGGCTATACTGTGCTCACGGGTTGGAAGGATTACTATTGGTAAAATTATAATATTTCCCATAGCAATCTACAAATTCAATGTAATTCCTATCAAAATACCAACATCATTCTTCTCAGAACTAGAACAAATTATGCTAAAATGTATATGGAACCACAAACTACCCCAAATAGTCAAAGCAATCTTGAGAAAGAAGAACAAAGTTGAAGATATCACACTCCCTGGTATCAAACTACACTACAAAGCTATAATAATTAAAACAGGTACAAACAGACAGATAAATGGAAGAGAGTGGAGAGCCCAGAAATAAACCCTTGCTTATATGGTCAACTGATTTATGACAATGGAAGTAAAAACATACATAAAGTAATGACAGTCTCTTCAACAAATGGTGTTTAAAAAACTGGGCAGTTAGATGCAAAAAATACAACTGGATCATTCTCTCACATCATTAAAAAAAAAAACCCAAAATGGGTTAGCAACTTAAATGTGAGGCCTGAAACTGTAAAACTTCTAGAAGAAAACATAGAAAATAAACTTTGACATCAGTCAGAATAATGTCATTTTGGATACATCAATTCATGTAAGGGAAGCAAAAGCAAAAATAAACAAATGGGTCTTAATCAAACTAAAACTTCCACACAGTGAAGGAAAACCTTCAAAAAACCAAAAACAATATATGTACAAATGATATACCTAAAAGAGGGTCGATATTTAAAATATGTAAGAAATTCATACAACTGAAAAACAAAAAATAAACAATCCACTTGAAAAAAAATGGACAGAAGACATGAAAAGACATTTTTCCAAAGAAGACATTTGAATGGTCAACAGGCATATGAAAAGATGCTCAACATCACTGAGAATCAGGGAAATGCAAATCAAAACCACAATGAGATACCCCCTCACATGAGTCATAACGGCTATTATCAAACAGTAAACAAGTAACATGTGTTGGCATGAATGTAGGAAAAGGAAACAATTGTGCACTGTTGGTGGTACTGCAAACGGGTGCAGCCACTATGGAAAAGTGTAGTAGACCATCCTGTGTGGCTCGGGCCCAGCCCCCAGTGGCAGACATTTACTGCAAAATACCCTAAAAACCATGCTAAACCTTCCTAGGACCAGTGTAACCTCAGTGTAACCGGTTCAACCACTTTTGTCTTTTCATTTGCAAATATCCCTCTTCTGCAATGTGATTACTGGCATCCTCTCCTTTGTTTTCTGTATAAGGTAACCACCTAAAGTGAGCCTGTGCACAGTTAATAAGGACCTTCTTGTAATGTGCCCAGTAAGACAATAAAAGCTCACTGTAGCAAGGACTGAGATTTTTGCTCCCCTTGAGAGAGAAGCCGCTTGCCCTTTTCTTCCACAGGATTCAGCAGTCCGTGTGAATTTCTTTTGTTTCAGCTACAACACTGTGGACCCCATGCAGGGCAGTCCATGACAGAAAAGAGTATGGAGATTTGTTTAAAAAAAAACTCTAAAAATAGATATATCATACAACCCAGCAATTCCATTTCTGGGTATTTATGCAAAAAAAATGATAACACTAATTTAAAAAGATATATGCACTCCAATGTTCATTCCAGCATTATTAACAATAGCCATGATATGGAAGCAACCTACGTGCCTGACAATAGATGAGTGGATAAAGATGTGATATATATGTGTGTGTGTGTATTTGTCTCACAACTTCTTTATCCATGCATTCATTAACGGACACTTACGTTGTTTGCATGTCTTGGCTATTGTAAATAGTGCTATATACATGAGGGTGCACATATCCCTTTAACATAGTGCTTTATTTTTCTTTGGCTATGCTCCCAGAAGTGGAATGCTGGATCAACGGTAGTTCTATTTTTTAATTTTTTGAGGACCCTCTATACTATATTTTCCATAGTGACTATACCAACTTACAGTCTCACAACAGTGCCCAAGGGTTCCCTTTTCTCCAAATCCTCACCAACATTTATGTCTTGTTATCCTGATTACACCCATTTCAATAGGCATACTGTGATATCTTGTTGTTTTAATTTGCATTTTTCTTATGATTACTAATGTTGAGCATTAGTGGTGACTTTTTAATGGCCTCTTTTATATGCAATTGTTTTTATATATGCTAGTCTTTAATATTAATCTGACTCCCACAAGGGGAAAAAAGAAAACTGAAGGAAGGTGGCGAGAAGGTCATCAGCCTTTTCAGTTCTCTAGAAGTCATTTCAGCCAGAGGCAGAAGGGCCTACAACAACGGGGAAAGGTACAACAACAAGGGCTGCACACCTCTTTGCCTGCGCCTTTGAGGTTAGAAGCAGAAACCAGCAATCGGAACACAAATCTCTAATATTTGTAGAACAGGATCCTTTTTGCCCACTGTGATGATTAATGTTGTGTGCCAGTTTGATTAAGGAATGGTCAGATAGTTGAATTACACCACGAACTTTCCTGGTTTTCCAGCTTGCAGACAGTAGATAACAAGACTTCTCAGCCTGCATAACCACATGAGCCAATTCCTGTAATAAATTTTCTCTTATTATATTTACATATACCCTATTGGCTCTGTTTCTCTGGAGAACCCTGATTAGTATACCCACCCTGGTTTCCACAGGCTGTGTATGAACTGCTCATGGCCCATGTGCACAGCAGCCTGCCCTGGAGCTGGAGGTGGAGGAGGGGTAGTGGCTGCTACGCTAAGAGCTGAAACGGATGGAAATTAAACACAACTTATCAACCAAGTCTTCTCCTGGAAGTTGCAAGCTTTCAATAAATTCCAGAGTTCCCAAATAGTTACATCAGAGTCTGCCAGTACAATTGCTTAGGTGGAGAAAGAAATTTCTCATGCTTCCTACTCTATAATCTTTCTAGAATCCCAGGAATAATAATATTCATAACTGTGGAGTCCAAATCTTCATTTCAAGTATTTCCCCTTCCCACACATCTTTTCTGGGAAGTGAAAGCCCTGTGTTTAGAATAGAGGACTGAGAGGCAAACTCAATTAATGTTAGCCAACCAGGGAAAACATTCAAAGTCTTCCCTTAAAATGTCTGATTTTAATTCCTCATTAAAGAAGTTGCTGTATATTCTTCAACAGACAACTGCAGTTAATATAGATCATTGGCATTTTAAGAGTGTAGCCCTGAGATAAAATGTCTGCACAAGCAAAATATAAAAGAAAATAAAGTAAAATAAAATAAAATATAGTGATTAAAATTTAATCACTATACTACAAATGTTTTTATCCAATTGAATATATTAAGTAGAGATAGTAAATGTAAACCTTGTTATAGAAAATAAGCATGAGCTGCCAATAGGAGTTATTAAAGTATGTCCCTTTCCACTGCCACATTCAATTTGATTTTCCCTTAAATATCAATCTTGCAACTACTTGTATAAGGTAGCATGATTTAGATTATGTCATTAGTTTCAGAAATGAATCTATCATGTGAAAATTTATACGTGTGTTCCCTGTGGTATCCTGGAAGTCAAAGAGCTTGAGTCTCCTAGGATATGGTAACTCAATCTCTCTGCCGATGTTCTGTCTTTCCCAAATACTTAGTTGCTTGAATATTTGTCATTGTCATAAATTAATCTCTTGATTTTTTATGGTTTATGTTTGGTAGTAAAATGTCATACTGTCCTAATTGTAAGTTTTTCAAGGACAAGAGCTATGACTTCCACTTCCCATACAAATATCCCCATGTAACCAAATAACAATCCACATAAAAGATGGTGTTGACCAAATTACTCATCTGGGGGTGAAATTACATATTACCTTACTGCATCGATTACAATAATCAGTTTCTTCCTGATTACCTAATAAGCATCTACAATTAAAAAAGTTAGTAAAGAAAAGGAAAACTATCCCAAATAAAAGAACATATAGTATTATGCAGATAAATATAATTGAATAGTTGAGTAATATTTATTTGGCTTTTACTAAGTGATTTTCATTATTTCAGCACAGTTTTTACTAGGTGATTTGCATTATTTTCCACACAACTAACATGATTAGTTCCCCTTTCCTTTTATTCTAAGAAATAGAGGTTGTATAAGAGAGAAACACCTAACTAGTTTTCTTAAACTATGAATGTAAAAAAAAATTATTGGGGTCCTAATGTTCCATTTGGCTTGCTTTTAGTTCATATACTCTCCTTTTACATTCTTACTTCTCATTTTCTTATTTCCCCAAATCAAATGTCACATTCATGACAGGGTGGGTATATGGAAACTAATATTATCATAGCTCTGTGCTCATGTTTGCACACCAGCTTTGAGATCCTTGATAAAAGGTGCTATCACAAACTCAATATAGTTTTCCTTTATTACTAGGCAACACAAATTAAAATTTTTCCAGAGTCAGAAAGATTGTTATACAAATGCATAGGCAAAAGAGAACCTATGAATGGGCAAATCTACTGCATTCAGGATTCATTCAGAGTCTCAAACTCAATTTTAAAAAGGGATTGCTGTATTCACAATAAACAGAAAGTCACATTTTTGGCAAATGTGAAGAAATTCAAATCCTGAGCAGTGGTCAAAATTTTGTATTTACAAAAGTTGAGTGGGCTCTAACCCTTGCAAACACGCTATTTGAGCCCCTTTTTCAAAGAGGGAAAAATAAAAGCACAAAGTCATCTTAGACATTAAATAGACTTGTTTTTTCAAAATAAAGATTCCAATGAGTTATGTGTAAAGGAATCCAAAACACATGGATTAAGCTTTCCTTAACAAACGTAGGCTTAATACTGAAGAGAAAACTATTGGCAAAGTCTGTTAAGTTTCTCTCAATCTCAAATATTTGTAAAAAGGGCTTTTTTCCCCCTAGCATACGACAAGTTTTCTGTGCCTAATTTGATGGTATCATTCACTAGAAATTGCCATTCATCTAGTATTTTTCTGGCCCCCATACACTTGCCCCTTGCTTTCTATTGCTCATCCACACCAAATTGTAATTGATAGTTCTCTATGCCATGCTAATGTGTGTTTACAAAAGCAGACCCACAGAGCAGCAAATAGATCCATATCCTTGAAATTGGAGCATGTCCTGTGGCTGAACAGCACCTATAAACATTACCAGGTGCATCTTTTTAGCACTGTTTCCAGAATAGCCATCTCACAATGCTTCCCATGCTTCTCCAACCACTTTGGCTGAACTGGTTTTATTTGTCATTCACTCTAGTGTTGTGGAAGGCTGTTTCTTCTCTGGCAATGGGTGACATTTTCCTGGCCCAGAAATCACATGCCTAGGAGGTTTCTTCTTTTGCATGGTGGCAAATTCTGGCCAAAGGACCCTGCTGACATGCTGGAGGCTTGAATCCTCCAGACACAAAGAGCGTAGACAGAGCAACTGGCGCCATGCTGCACATTCCCACCCATCTCCAGCATTCCCAGCACAATTAGGGCAAGGCAAGGGTCTTCCCTTTGTTTTCAACAAATGGAAACAGGTCTTGAGGATCTAAATGCTTTGTTAGAGAAGAAAATGCTGTGTTAGAGGGATTGGGAATACAATAATAAAAGTTAAATATAAGTTAAATAATTAAAACAGTATGCTTCTAATTTGACTGTGTATTGGAATGGTCTAGTAAGTTTTTTTTTAAATATTGATATCTGGGTCCTATGCCCCAAAGATTCTGCTATAATTGTATTTAGCTTAAACATCTAGATTTTTAAAAGCTTTCCAAAGATGATTCTACTGAGCAGCCAAGGTGAAGACCTCTCAACTAAGGCTTCCCGAATGATTATTTTCATGAAACTTAAGCATTGGAATAGAATTGTGGTACTCAAGCCTGGCTGTATATTAGAATCACCTGAAGTGACATTTAACCTACTAATACTAATGTCCAGACCCTACTCCCAGAGTTTCTGATTTAGTTATATAATATTCCCAAAGTCTGCTCCCACACAAAATCAGGATTAATGTGTGTAACAAATGGAATACTGCAGGAATGATGATGTATCTATCGCCTCAAGACTGTTATAAGATGCATTGCAAGTCCCACCTTGGTCTCTTGGATCACTTGCTTTGGGAGATGTGTGACATCATACCATGTGGATTCCCAAGCAATTCTGTAAAGAGACTTTGTGGAGGGAAACTGAAGCTTCCTGCCAACAGTAAGTACCATTTCATTATTCGTGTGAGTGAGCCACCTTGGAAGTGAATACTCCATCCCTATCCGAGCCATCAGATGACTATAGCCCTGGCTTACGAGAACCCAAGCTGGAACTTCCCAACTGGGCTACTCCTGCGTCCCTACCCATAACAACCATGAGATCTAAAGTCACTAGTGTTTCCAGTGATTTGTTGTACAGCATTAATATGATACTTTTTTATTCCTATTTTATGGTTGAGGAAACTGAGTTATGGAGAAGTTAAGTAACGTACTTAAGATTACATAGTTAAAAAGAGTATACTTGGGAAGTAAATTAGGTGATTTGACTGCAAAATCTGTGCTCTTAAAAATGATGCAATAAAATTGCCAATGCATATTAAGTATCACTTGATGGAGAAGTTACAATGGCAATTATAAGCCTAAGCAAATCAATTTATGTAAACATTGTAATGTTGCGCACGCACTGCCAGTTATTTCAAAATTACTAGGCCATCAAAATGCTGTCCTTCCCTGGCCCCTACTTTCTATTACTTCTTTTAGCCCACAATTTTGAATGAACTTTCGGAGCATCATCCACTCCAGTCCTGGGGAGTTTATCAATGCCCCAAAACACAGATTATGGAGTCCACGTTGCAGATGGGTCAACAAATACATCCTCATAGCTAATTTTTTTCTGCTTTAAGTTAAACTTTCAGTCATGTTTTTGCAGTCTTTGAGAACTAAGCAGCTGTTTATATTTTAAAGAAATCCTTCTGTGTGGTATACAAAAAAGTCATAAGTTTAGAAGGCAGAAAAACTGCTCCATCTTTGCTGTGTGACTTTGGGCAAAGCACTTGGATGGCCAGGTTCTACTCTCAGAAATTCTGATTGAACTGTTCTGGGATGGGGCTTAGGTATGCGTCTTTTTAAAGCTCTGGATGTAATTCAGTGCATGGCCAGAACTGTAAACTGATTTAATCTTGCAGTCTCAGTTTCCTCACTTGTAAAATGGAGGTAATAACACTGAGCCCTTCATATTTTTTGTAGTGTGAAAGGTGAGTGATGCAGACAAAGCTCCACGCATGATGTTTGGTACATAGCTAATGCACACACATGCCATCTATTAGTATCTGTGGTTTGTTTCAAAATCTTTGAAGGTATAGTACTTATTTAGATACATTTATTGATTTATTTTCTTTAGTGAATTCTTCTAATGCTCTTATATTTAGAAATTCCTTTCCATCCAGAGAGCAAGTACACAAACATCTATTTTCTTCAAATGTCTTATGATTTTATTTTACATTTATTACATGTATCTGGAATTTATTTTAGTATATAATAATGCAAGGTGAGACTAGGGACAGATTTTTATCCTCAAAGAGCTCATTTCCCCCCTGTAATGACTCAAATTCACTGCTTTCCCCACTGATTAGTAATATCTTCTTAGTTTTATATCAGGTTTCTTAGATACATACCAACATCTATTTCTTACACAGCTAAATTCATAAATGGATTATTTCCTTATTCTTATCCTAATTTTTTATCTTTTGGGTAAATTAAAATATTTATCATTCTTCTTTTAACAAAAATTTCTTCAATATTCTTGTCTGCAATACCATTCTAAATAATCAAGTTTTTACCCTGCTTAAGATCTTTCAGTTACCTCTTATCAACCAAGCCACTTAATTTTTCCACCAAGGTATCCCAAATGGAGAGAAAAGTAAGTTGTTTAGTAAGGATCAGAGTTATGATCCAAAGCAGCCCATCAGAAAGGCAACATGACACTGAAGTCTAATATTTTATCTTTAAAGGCCTAGCAACTTCACAATCTATTTTTCAATACATCTATTTTTTTTCAAATAAACTATTTTAAGAGCTATTTAATATTTATAGCAAAATTGAGCAGAAAGTACAGAAGTTTCACATATACCCTCTACCTTCACATACACATAGCCATCTCCATTATCAATCTACCCCACCAGACTAAAACATTTGTTATAATTCATGAACCTACACTGACAAGTCAATATCACCCAAAGTCCATAGTTTATACAGGGCTCACTCTTGATGTACATTCCGTAGGTTTTGACAAAAATGAAATGACATGTGTCCACCATTATGGTATCATACAGACTATTTCCAATGCCCTAAAATAATCTGTGCTCTGCTATTCTTCCCTTTCTCCCTTCTGACACTTGGCAACAACTGATCTTTCTACTGCTCCATAGTGTTGCCTTCACCAGATGGCATGTATCGGAATCATACAGTATGCAGTCGTTTCAGTTTATCTTCTTTCACTTAATAATGTGCACTTAATGTTCCTCCATGTCTTTTCATGGCTTATAGGTCATGTCTTTTTAGTTTTACTTTTGTATTTTAAATAAAATGGTACTGCAGTAGACATGAGGTATTTATCCTGTTGCTTTAAATAGCACTGGTTTCTTGTACCTATGTGCCCTGGGAGTGCTCAGTTTGAAAACCAAAAACTTACAGAAAAAATTCAATGGTGTGCTATCACACATGAGGCCCTTTTTGACCTATCCCCCATGTATCTTCTAAGATTCATTTTCTGTCACACTTCACATGCACCCCAAAGCCAGCACTACAGAATAACTTGCAGTTCCTCAATGGCAGTGCTATGAATAACAATGATGATTTTGATGATAAAATAGCTAATATCTTTTGTCATGTTGTTGTATTAAAATAAGTCCACCAATTCTTTGATACTCCTTTTTTCCAGAGGTGGGGCCTAATAATAATCCTTCCCTCGAGTATAGGCCACAAGTAGTAAATAGTGTCTAATAATTAGAGAGGAGCAGAAGTGACAGCAGGAGACTTTCAAGATTTGGTCAAAAGGGCATTACAACTTCTCCCATGCTGTCTTTGTTAGATCAGAGGGACAACAGCCACCATACTGTTAGGATATTCAAGTAATTCCAAGAATAAATTCACAAGACAAGACACTTCAGCCTGCCACCAGGAGCTAGCTTGACCAGCTACAGGAACGGTCATTTTGGAAGCAGATCCCTTAGCCCTAGTCAGGCCTTAGATTGGTACAGAGAGATCTGATCACATTATTGGGGAGAAGTAGGGAGGGGCCGTAGGAGGAGGAGTTTGCCGAGGCAATGGTAAGCAGTCTAGGATGGGCTGGGCTGAGAAGCCAAATGCCTTCAGAGTGCATGAAAATGAAGAGGGGCTGGCCCTCTGGCTCACTGGCTCTCTGGTTTCTGGACTGGCTCTACCTGGCTCTTGGGGCCCTTCTCCCTCAAGGGTGCCCAGATGATTGTGCTGCAGCAGCCTGAATTACCCAGCAGATGGTATTTTGGATGCGAAGGAAGTCTGGGCACAGCCTAGGATCAGATTGGCCTGGAAGAGGGAGGCAGATTTATTCCTTGAGTGTTCCAGAGGGAATAGGCTCTGAGGCAGAAGACTACCATTCTTCTAGAATTGTGTAGCTTTTATACCTTATGTTATTTTTGTTTGTAAACTACCCATATAAAAATAAAATAGCTAAAAAATAACAGGGGAGTGACAGGAGAACCCAGGTATTAGAGTTTAGCCTTAATTAATAGGCCTAAGTTTCTAATTCTTGTGGAAAGCCTGCTGTTCCAAAATTGTGAAGTTTTTGAATAAAGACTCCTTTTCTTTATCATAAAATCTTTGCCTCTGGAATTTTGCCTGGAGAGTGGCAGTGGGCAGCAGGACCCCACTTGCTGCTTGGTAACAAGATGACTACTACCTCAGATAATATCTTGACCACAACCACCTAAGAGACATTGAATTAGAACCATCCAGCTAAACAATTCCTGGATTCCTGGATTTGGGATAAAGTGACATTTAAAAAGCTTATATACCCTTCACAAGAATCTGTGAGATAGTTAACATTATTAATTCCCATTTTACAGAAGAGAAACAGGCATAAAAAATGAATTTACTCATCCAAAGTTACCCACTTGCCAACACATGGAATCATGACTTGAACCCAGGTAGTCTGAGTGCAAAGTCATCATCCTTACCCATCTCAAGCATTCCATGCCTCTATGTATTTTCCCACAGTGAGTCTTCAAACCAGCTTAATTCCTACACTTTGGTTCAATCTTAACAAAGATTATAGAGAATACAAAAGAAAATTACCAAGATCACTCCACAAATGGTAATTACATTTAATTGAAAAGTCAGAGTAAACCTTGGCTGGTGTGGCTCAGTGGACTGAGTGCTGGCCTGACAACCAAAAGGTCACTGGTTCAATTCCCGGTCAGGGCACATGCCTGGGTTTCGGGCCAGGTCCCCAGTAGGGGCACATGATAATCAACCACATATTGATGCTTCTTTCTCTCTCTCCCTCCCTTTTCCTCTCTAAAAATAAATAAATAAAATTTTAAAAACAAACTCAAAGTAAGTGTGCTGCTAAATCTTAGCAAGTGAGAGTATATGTGGGTCATTTGATTGATATGCAAGCAATGATAAGAAATTATACCCATTTGTAAGAACTATTAGGCGCCTGGTACTTGGTACATTCAGCACATCAAGCTTTAACTGCAGTGCTAGAGGATGCTTATTCTTACCTTCCTGTTACTAACGAGGACACCGAAGAATGTTAATATATTCCACACGCAAGGAAGAAACAGATTTCATACAAAGAAGTTTTTTTAAAAGAATAAAAAATAAAAGTAACAGTGTCATAGAAGAAGTACTAAAAGTTATAAATAATTGTGGGGGGAAAAACTCTACCTCAGTATTCAAAGTAAAGAAAATTAAAACAATCCCTTACTTGTTGGATTGGCAGAGATATTTTTAATAAAAATTTTGAGTGCTCTGAAAAGAATCCTTTTAAAATATGTCTGGTGCAAGTAATAAATTGCTACAACATTTATGGAAAGCAATCTGAAAACATTTTAAGAATATTTAAAAAAGGAAAGTGGGAGTATAAAATGTAGAAAAATAGCCTCTCTGACAAATGGTGTTGGGAGATCTGAACAGCAACATGGAAAAAATGAAACTCGACCACCAACTCACACCATACACAAAAATAAACTCAAGGTGGATAAAAGACTTAAACATAAGCCATGACACCATAAAAGTTCTAGAGAAGAATATAGGCAAGAAAATCTCAGATGTTCCACGCAGCAATATATTCACCAATATGTCCCCTAAAAAAAGGGACATAAAGGAAAAAATAAACAAATGGGACTTCATCATAACAAAAAGCTTTTGCACAGCTAAAGGAAATATCAGCAAAATAGAAAGGGAACCAACTATATGGGAAAATATATTTGCCAATGATATGTCAGACAAGGGTTTGATCTCCAAAATATATAAAGAACTCACATGACTCCACTCCAGGAAGACAAACAGCCCTATTAAAAAATGAGCAAAGGACTTGAACAGCCACTTCTCCAAGGAGGACATACAGAGGGCCCAGAGACATATGGAAGGATGCTCAGCAACACTAGCCATCAGAGAGATGCAAATTAAAACCACAATGAGATACCACTTCACACCAGTCAGAATGGTCATAATAAACAAATCAACAAACAACAAGTGTTGGACAGGTTGTGGAGAAAAGGGGACCCTAGTGCACTGTTGGTGGGACTGCAGACTGGTACAACCACTGTGGAAAACAGTATGGAACTTCCTCAGAAAACTAAAAATGGAACTGCCTTTTGACCCATCAATACCACTGTTGGGATTATATCCTAAGAACCCTGAAACACCAATTCAAAAAAATTCTATGCACCCCAATGTTCATAACAGCACAATTTACAATAGCCAAGTATTAAAAGAAACCTAAGTGCCCATCAGTAAATGAGTGGATTAAAAAACTATGGTATATTATACAATGGAATACTACACAGAAGAAAGAAAGAAGGAGCTCCTACCCTTTGTGACAGCATGAATGGAACTGGAGAGCATAATGCTAAGTGAAATAAACCAGGATGTGAAAGAAAAATACCATATGGTCTCACGTATGAGTGGAACCTGATCAATAAAACAAACAAGAAAACAAAATATAACCAGAGACATTGAAATAAAAAACAAACTGACAGTAATTAGAGGGGAGAATAGAGGGGGATAAGGGGAAAAGGGGCAAAGGGTAGTCAAGGAACATGTATAAAGGACACATGGAGAATGCCAAAGAAGGGTAGGATCGAGGACCAGAGGTAGGGATGGATGGGGCTGGGTGGGTGTGGTGGGGGGAAAGTGGAGACAATTGTACTTGAACAACAATAAAAAAAAGAATATTAAAAATAATTTCATGACCTTTGATCCAGTAACTCTGTACATTTATCCTAAAATAAAAAATCAAAAAAGTAGACAAATATTGCATATCAAGATGTTTATTGTAACTGTAGAAAAAAAGAAAAAATGTTAAAGGATGAAAAAATAAACAAGTTAAATATCTATCAGAGAAATGATAAAATAAACTATTGTGTCTAGAAATCAGAAGATTATGTTGTCCTTGAGGAAGACATTTGCAAAAAAATTTTTTAATAAAAACATTTAATTGATAGTGAGACCAAAATATTAAGAGCTATTACAATGAGATTATTGAGTTTAACTGAGGTTAACTTTAATTCTAGTTTATCTTCATTTAGAGATCAGGAGAAGTTTAAAGCATATTATATAAAGTATCACAAACTGGGTGACTTAAAAACAGCAGAAATCTATTCACTCACAGTTCTGGAGGCTGCAAGTCTCTAACCAAGGCGCTCCTGAGTTCTGCTGTCTGCAGCCTCTAGGGGAGGACCCTTTCTTGCCTATTCCAGCTTCTGGAGCTCCTTGGCTGCATCACTTCAGCCTCTGCCTTTTTTACATGCTTTTTTCCCTGTTCCTCTGTGTCTTCACATGGCTCTCTTTTGAAAAAAGACGTCAGATATATTGAATTAGGAGCCAAATCTACTCCAGTTTGACTCAACTAATTGCATCTGCAACAACCCTATTTTTCAAATATGGTTACATCCTGAGGTATTTAAGGGGTAAAACTTCAACTTATTATTTTTTTGGCAGGAGTTGGGGCAGGACGCAATTCAATCCATAACAAGGAGAACAAGGAGTAAGATACAGGATACAACATATACTTACAAATCTTAGTTCACTGAAGGGATTCAATAATAGGTGTCTGTCCAGGGATGTCCTCAATTGTCTCTTGCTCTGGAATAATCGTCCTGTATGAATCAGTGTAGCAGTCATCCCTGCTATTAAAAGACATTCAACTCCTTTATAAGACAGTGGTAACAGTAGCTGTAGTGAACTATGCTAGTAGCATCTGTGTACTTACTTTGCTCCACTTTGGAGTCTGAACATCCTTGGTTATAGTCTTTGAACCCTCAGTTAATTAGACAAGAATGTGGGACCACGTTTCCACTTGAATTTCAAATCAAGGAAAAGATCCATACCCTTGCCTCTCACCCTTTTAAGAAACAAGGACACATGGACAATAACAAGGTGGGCGGAGTGGAAACAGGAGGGATGTGGGGAGGGCTGAGGTGTTGGGGTAAGGAAGGGGCAAAAGACAGAAAACTGTGCTTGAACAACAATAAGAAATGCTAAGAAAAGAAAAGAAAAGAAAAGAAAAGAAAAGAAAAGAAAAGAAAAGAAAAGAAAAGAAAAAAGTCTTCTACCAGCTTTTCTCATCCCCAGGTCCATTCCCAAAAGATAACAATTTTTTTTTTCATTTTGTTTTAAGGTTTGTTTCTTATTTCCACATTTCTAAGTAAAGCTGACTTGTCAGTATTCTGCATTATATTTTAACTACAGATATGAAAGAGTAAGATTTAGTTCTTATGCCTTTCCCCACCTTCCTAATACTCATAAGTTTCTCAGTTTCATTGACTCTGTTGCTTTTTAGGTTCATCTACTATTTTTGTAACTCTTATAATTACACTACTTTCATAATTTTATAACTATAGTATATAACGATATGTGCAAAATCTCTAGTTTGAGTCCCATTAAATTTTGGCACTAAATCTTGAAACACAGTTTGTAAAATGAGGAAATTATGACTCATATACTCACATACCCTTTATTTTTCCTTTACTCTCCACTTTCCTACTTCTTTCACAGAAACCATTACTTCCACATTATCAAGTTTTATAATATTCATATTGAAGATATACTTAAGTTTCTAGACTTTAGTATATATTTTGTCTCAATTAGAAATCAGTAAAGAGAGTTATGCTTCCAGTAATGGCACCCTACATAATTTATACCTAAGAAGGTAAACTCAGCATTTGGGATTGTTTTTCTCTTAGTAATAGCTTCTAACTCAAGTACAAATTGCTGAGAAACTAAATGAGCTAGATTGTTCCAATAGTCTTAACCAAACTATGGGATAAAAATTAGAGTTTAGGACTTGAAAGCTAGATAAGCCCTGGTAAGCCACTGGGATTTTGGCTTGGGACTATGAAGGACTACACTATAGAAAAACACTGAACCAGAAATAAAAAGACTGAAGCCCAGCTCTGAAAAAAATCTGAATCCTTAAAAAGTGGACATAAATTCTTTCTAGAGAAATATTACTGTAGGCCTCAAATTAATTCTATGATTTTTTCATAAAGAATGACTAGCACTCAAACAAAAAAAAACTGGGAATAAAGAAGACAATAATTTATAAAAGGAGGAGGAGGAGGAGAAGGAGAAAGATAAAGGAGAAGAAGAAGGGTTAGGAGGAAGAGCAAAAAGAGGGGAGGAGGAAAAGAGGAAAGAGAAACAATACACTAAATACACACCACATGGCTTCAAAAATAGAAGCAAACTTTAAAATAACTGTGTTTAAAATGTTCAGAGAATTAAGAGGTATGATTGAGAATCTCAGCATAGAAGTAGAAAACATAAAAAAGAAAAATCAATAAACAACACAAATTATTTTTATTGCCAAATACTGATTACTATAAAACCAACTAGTAGTATTGAAGATAAAATGGCCTGGCTTGCTAAATGCTATGTCTTTATTTGTGCCAGTCAAATTGAAAATGTTACAAGAACAAGAACAAATAAATCCTTTCTTTAACCATATGTGAATTCTTTCACATGTGAATTTCTCCAAACCATGCCAAATGTTTGTTTGCTTCATATTCAGATTATAATTAGCTTATACAAATTTAGTTGTTTTTCTTGTAGTTTCCGACTACCATTCTTTTCTGTTTGTTTTTGTTGAGAAAAGAAATATTTGCCACATGAATAAGATACCCCAATCTCTTTTTTTTTTAATTTATTTTTACTATTGACACTATTTCAGATGTCCCCACCTTACTACCTTTGCCCCCCTCCACTGGGCCCCCATGTCACCCCTCTTTCCCTCTGGCCATCACCACACTATTGTCTGTGTCCATGGGTTATGCATATATGTTCTTTGTCTAATCCCTTCAGTTTCCTTCATTCTGTCTCCCCCACTTCTCTCCCCTCTGACAGCTGTCAGTCTGCTCTGTTTCTATGCTTCTGATTCTATTTTGGTTGGTAGTTTTTCTTGTTCATTAGGTTCCACCTATAAGGGAGATCAAATGGTATTTGTCTTTCATTGACTGGTTTGTTTCAATTAGCACAATAACTCTAACTTCTTAATTCCAATTTCATAATCACATCATTCAGTTAAATGTACAATGTTTTCATTTTGAAATAACTTTTTAAATCAGAGGAACAGATATTCATGTTCAAACTTAAGGTTAATGTTTTCTCTGTCTGTTGCATACTTATCTCCCAGTAATTCTTTTGTATGCCTCAATATGTAGTGATAATTCCATTTTCCTTTCTAATGTTGGCAATTTAGTAGTTTCTTCTCCCTCCCCCCGCCCCCAATCAGTGTTGCTAGAAGTTGATAAAATTGATCAATCTTTTCAAAGAATCAATTTGGGGCTTTGTTTATTTTTTTTATTGTTTGTTTTCTATTCCATTAATTTCTATGTATTATTATTATTTCCTTCTATTTATGTTGGTAATTAATATACTGTACTCTTTTTCTAATCATTTAAAGCTGTAGATTTCTCTTTGATTAATATTTTAACTGTACCCCAATTTTTGATATACTGTATTTAAATTTTCATTGATTTTTAAAAAATTTTAATATATCTATGTTTTCTTTTTTGATCTATGAATTATGTAGAAGTTCCTTAATTTCCAAATATTTGGGGGTTTGAGAGATCTTATTATTATTGACTTCTAATTTTATTCTACTGTAATCCATAAACACATTCTGCATGATTTTTATCTTCTTTTGGTATATGGAAACTTTTCTTTGGCCCAACACATGATCTATCTTGATGAAAATACCATGTGCACCAGTAAAGAATGAGCATTCTGTGGTTATTGAATGTGGAATTCTAAAATACCAAGTAGGTTGATGTTGTTTATAGCATTTAGATCTATATCTTTACTGATTTTTTAATAGAATAGTTTTTCTGTTTGTCTGATTCATTTTTATAATCAATACCAAACAAAATACATGAGTCAAGTTAAAATTTAATGAACTAAAAACTAAAAGATAGAAAAAAGGAATAGATACATAATTTACCCACAAGCTTTGTAAGATCACTGGAATAAATGTTTTTGGCAAATTAATTATACTAAGTTCTAGATTGTCTTAAAACCTATCTTTAATTATTCCTCTTTTTTCTACTTATTGGAATATGAAGTATAATTTAATTTAAATTAAATTATATAAATTCTGTATTATCTTCTTGAAAGATATTTCACTTCCCATAACTAAAGCCTTCATTAAAAATGATGGTTTTGTGTTCTTACATTTCTGTTCTAAGGAGAAAATGACTTGGCATATGGCTTGCTAAGAATGTCATCTAAATGTATCAATAGAACAGGAGCCTCCAGAATGTCTACTTTTTTTAAGTTAGAAATATAAAAAATAAAAATATTAAAAAAATCTTACTTTATGTGCTCTAATTCCTATATTGATTTTAACATAAAAGACTATTTCTAAATACATTAAGATCTATTTGGAAAAACTTCATGAATATTGTTTCCTAACTTATATAAATCTATTTTTGTCATCCAGATGACTTTTAGAAGGTGAAGGTTGTTCTTAATAGGTACTTAGGCTCATGATTCAGAAAATCTAGGTGCATAATTTTATCTTGGACAAATAAGACACCTTTATCACCATTTTAAAAGGATTCGTGAATATAACTTTTAACTAGAAATTTCAAAAATGCCACTAAAACACTGAAGCTTATTAAAAATATGTAGTTAGCCATGCCTGGGTGGCTCAGGTGGTTAGAGCATTGTCCCATGCACCAAAAGGTTGCTGGTTCGATTCCTGGTCAGGGCATGTATGGGAGGCAATGATCAATGTTTCTCTCTGACATCGATGTCTATCTCTCTCTTTTTCTCTCTCAAATGAACAAACATATCCTCGGGTGAGGATTTTTTTAAAATGTATACAGTTAGAGGGAAGGAGTAGACTTGAAAGAATGAAACCTGCAACTCTCTTGCTTTAGCCATAAAACATCCATTACACTACCTCAGGTAAGGCTTTTATCTGTATTATTTAGTTAATCCTCAGGTAGGTGTTTCTAGTACTGGTCTTGTCCTTTTCTGCCCATTCCCTTGTTAGCTCACTTTCATACTTAAAAATCTGACCCCTTCATGTACAGTGTGAGGGAGTCACAAACTAGATAGAGAACAAGGTATAAGCCTTAGTTTTAGACCAATAGTTCTCAAACTCTAGCATGCATCATGTTCACCTGTAAGGTCTGTTGAAACACAAGTTGTTGTCCCACCCTTCCAGAGTTTCTAATTCAATAGGACTGAGGTAGGGCTCAAGAATTTGTCTTTCTAACATGCTGTCAGGTGTGGGGGGGGCTCTGCCCACAGGGCCCCTCTGGCTGCCATAGATGAGAATAAGTCTACCAAGACATGATCTGCTTGGGGAGGAAAGGTGGCTGATCTCTCAAAGGAGAAGGGCCAGGAGCCTGTTCCTCAATGGCCTTTTATTGGTTTCATTTACACAAGAATTCAGGTAAAGCTCATTAATCATTGCCAGGAAGAAAGGATGAAACAATAGATAACAAAGAACTCTGAGGGCCTATTTTGAGTCAGGGTCAGATAGCTAAAGAGCTGTAAAACTTTGAGGAACAAACCTGCTTCTTGCTTGGATTCTTATCATTTAATTGAGAGCATTCTAAACAAAGCAGGTTTCACAGGATTTTACATATTCTTTCTTGGGCCTGATCACTCAGGGAACCTGTCCTTGCCAGCACAGGCATCACCCTCTGTCATTGTTTCAGGCTTAGGTGGAGCAAGGGAAGTAAGGCAGCCAAGAGATTAGGAGATTTTCTCGCAGACAATAAGAACTCAGGCTTTGTCAAAGCCAAGGGGTGAGGGTCCATCACCCCCTTTTGCTGTAGCCCCCAAAGTCCTTCCTTGGGGGCCTCCCACATGATTGTGCCTGTCTTAGGTCATTCCCCCCTTGGGGAATCTTACCCGTTATTGACTAACCGACCAAGCACTGGGGGCCAGTTATGGATGAAGTAAAAGGAGCAGAAGTGATGCTCCTGCCAGGGAGATAAGCTTTTGTCTCCTTGGTGGCTTACAACCCATGGTCGCTCCCTCAGCCTTAGCTTTGGCATGGGTTACAGCTTCTGAAACCAGGCAGGGTGGTTCCTAACAGTCAGGTGCTGCTGCTGTTGCTGCTGCTGCTGCTGCTGCTGCTACAGCTGGTAAGGGTTCATATTCTGAGAACCAGTGCATTAGAATTCTATCAATGTGACAAATTTAGACAACAGCCAGGTATGAAACATTTACTCTGTGTTCCCTGAAGATACGACACATTTTTAGTAGGCTACTGAATATACAAATTAGAATTACGGGAAAAGATCAGGTTTGGCGATAAGAATTTAAATGTCGGCATATTAAAAATACGACAAGTAAAGCCATGGAGAAAGCTAAGATTGTTTGGGTAAAATGTATACAGTGAAAAAAAGTTAGGAAGAGGAAAAAACTATCTAATCTTCCTGAAAATCATTTTCATGCCCTCTTTTAACAAAAATTATAATTGCCTCCTATTTGTGGATCAGTGATTCTCTAACCCTATTACCAATTCTATATTTTACAGTGTTCTTTGTAGATACTATAAAATGGGAATTTCTTTCATTATGGTATACTATTAGGGACATTTTTGCTGCTATAAAATGATCATAGCGGACACCTATTGATTTCTTTTGTGCCCAGCACTATTCTAAAAAAAAAATATATATATATATATATGTATATATATATATATATATAATGTATATTATACTGTATACAGGGTATGGCAAAAGTAGGTTTACAGTTTGTATGAAAAATAATACAGTAATTAATAAGTAATAATATAAGAATAAACTTTTTTGCATACTCATAACTGTAAACCTACTTTTCAACATGCTGCATACACATTAAATTCTATGAAATAGACATTATTACCATCATCCTCAACATCCCCATTTGTATATGAGGAAACTGAGGCAGAAATAAGTAAAGCAACTTCTTTGAGGTCATACACTGGTAAGAAGTAGAGCTGGGGTCCAGTCCAATCATATCCCAGCACTGAGGTCTGTGTTCTCACTTACTACACTGAATAGCAGCCATATCTAACAGTAATAAACATACATAGAGTTCTGGCCAAGATGGAGGTGTAGGTAGAAAACCCTTTGCTTCCTCACATAACCAAAAGGGGGATAACAACCCATCTAAAATCAATAAACAATCAAAAGCGCCTGAAAATCAAACTGCATGGAACTCCGACAACCAAGGAATTAAAGAAAAAAATCAACCAGAACAGCCAGACTGGTAAAGCGGTGGACCATGCAAGCCAACTCAGAAAAACTGGCAACCGGGAGTACCAAACGGGTTTGGCTGGCTATGAACTCAGTGGGCTGCGTGGGGGGGCTGACTTAAGGGGAAACTAAAACTCAGCCGACTGTGGATTATGGTGGGGGTTGCTGCTGTGGGAGAATCTCCCAGTCTCACATGAGAGTTCATTGAAAAGTGCACTAGAGATGAGCAGGCAATCCACACTGTTCCCCCTGTGGCCCTGCACCACAGCACAGCAAAGAGGGTTGCCGTGCCCAGGTGAACACCTAAGACCCCACCCCCTTACAACTTATCTGGTGTACCAAGACAAAGAAATATGGCCCAAATGAAAGAACAGAGCAAAGCCTCAGAAAAAGAACTAAGTGAGGAGATCACCAACCTATCTGATGGAGAATTTAAAGCCCTGGTAATCAAAATGCTCACAAATCTGATTGAGCTTGGTTGAAAAATGAAAAAAAAAAAAAATGAAGGATATCAAAAGTGAAATAAAAGCAAAATATTCAGGCAACCAACAGTGATGGGAAGGAAACCAGGATTCAAAGCAACAATTTGGAACAGAAGGGAAAAAAAAAAAAAAAACATCCAACTGGAACAGAATGAAGAAACAAGAATTCAAAAAAGTGAAGAGAATCTTAGAAAACCTCTGGGACAACCTGAAATGTTCCAATATCCAAATTATAGGGGTACCAGAAGGAGAAGAACAACAGCAAGTGTAGGAGATCATCCTACACTTGGACGTGGCATGGGCCCAGCTCCCACTCAGAGATGCACAGGACCCACGCTCATGGATAGGTTCTCCCATGGGAAATCAGGCCTGCATTGTACCTAGGCTGCTTTGAGACTTGCTTTTGCTAAAACTCCCTCACCCTGAATTGAGATAGCAAGTGCTTAATGTAACTTCCTAAAATCCATGCTAAAACTCCCCAGTATGGAGTGTAAACCGGGTTCAACTACTTTTCCCTTTTCATTTGCAAATATCCTTCTTCTGTGATGTGATTAGCAGCATTGGCTTCTTTGTTTTCTGTAAAAGGTAACCACCTAAATCAAGTCTGTGCATAGTAAATGAGGACCATCATGTAATGTGCCAAGAAACCCAATAAAGGCTGGTCCTGCAAGGGCTGCAGCTTTTTGCTCGCCATTTTCTTCCACAGAACTCGGTAGTCCTTGTGAATGTCTTGTGTCTCATCTATAATGTGGCGGACCCCACGAGGCGGGGTATGTATCAAGCAAGAAGTTGAAAATTTATTTGAACAAATAATGAAGGAAAACTTCCCCAGTCTGGCAAAGGAAATAGACTTCCAGGAAGTCCAGGAAGCTCAGAGAGTCCCAAACAAGTTGAACCCAAAGTGGAACACACCAAGGCACATCATCATTAAGTTACCCAAGATTAAATATAAAGAGAGAATCCTAAAAGAAGCCAGAGGAAAGGAGACAGTTACCTACAAAGGAGTGCCCATAGGCTATCAACTGATTTCTCAAAAGAAACCTTGCAGGAAAGAAGGGGATGGAAAGAAATATTTGAAGTCATGAAAGGCAAGCACCTACACCCAATATTACTTTATCCAGCAAAGCTTTCATTTAAAGTGGAAGGGCAGATAAAGTGCTTCTCAGATAAGGTTGAGTTAAAGGAGTTCATCATCACCAAGCCCTTATTATATGAAATGTTAAAGGGACTTATCTAAGAAAAAGTGGATCAAAAATATGAACAGTAAAATGACAACAAACTCACAACTATCAACAAATGAACCTAAAAGAAAAGAAAAACAATGAAAACAAAAACTAAGCAAACAACTAGAACAGGAACAGAATCAGAGAAATGGACATCACAAGGAGGGATTTCAGTGGGAAGGGGGAAGGGAGGAATAGGCGAGGTAAAGGTACAGGGAAGAAGCAGCATAATTAGTAGGCATAAAATAGGTGGGGAGAGATAAAAAATGGTGTAGGACACAGAGGACTCAAAGAACTTATATGTACAACCCATGGACATGAACTAAGGGGGGAGGAATGCCGGAGGGTTGGGGAGGCAGGATGGAGGGAGGGTGAAGGGGGAAAATTGGGAAAACTGTAATAGCATAATCAATGAAAAATACTAAAAAATAAAACTGCATATTTAAAATACAACTATAATAATAATTAAAAAATAAATAATAAGCATATGTAACAAAAATATTAGAATTCCAAGTGCAAGCCTCCTTTAAAGACAAAACAAAAAGCAAGCTATCATATTTCAAGTGATTGAATGGCTCTTTCACTCCTAACATATTTTAGAATTAAACTATAAAGCAATCATCATCAGTCACCAAAAATTCAAGAAAAGTTATAGGTTAAGAAAAAAACCTAACTACTTATAATTATATACTTTTATCTCATAACTTACTTCTATAATTTAGTTAAACAAAACATTTTTATATTGATAGTGAAATATCTCATCCAGCTTGGGATTGTCCAGAATTCCTCAGGATTGTATGGGAGTGAAGCATCTGTCATATCACTATAGATTCTTCTTCCTAAATTACAAAGCCCACCATCACCTGGTTTCTCCTTAGCTACTGATTCACTTGTATCCACTGTTCCCCAAAGATACCTCCATCCAGTCAGGAAGGGCTTTTTTGTTTTTGTTTTGTTTTGTTTTGTTTTGTTTTGTTTTTCCTTGTTTGGTTTGTTTGGGGTGGGGAGTATCAATGGTTTTTAAATTAAATTTATATTTATTAAGTTAATTGGGGTTATATTGGTTACTAAGATCAAATAGGTTTCAAGTGTACATTTCTATGATACCAGCTCTGTATACTGCACTGTGTGCCCACCACCTAAAGTCAAATGTTGCTTTCTGTTTCTTTGTTTGATTCAGTGATTATTTCTCACTGGCCGTGAACAAAAGGCCTGTTTCCAATATTTGTTGCCCTCAAGCCTGTTCAGAATGACATCCATCTCAAAGATCACTTTAGGTCCTACTTTCTCCTGAAAATTCCCTCATGGCTCTGACCCCCATTTATGTAACTTGTCCCTAAATATTAGGACTCTGAATTACTCAGGTTAGATCTTGTTGGTTAATTAGGTCACTTGTAGGAGCCTTCTTTCTCTAGCAACATGGAAAGCTCTGTTTGGGTCTGGACTCAAAAGATCAGTTCTTTATACACAAAAGAGTAATTAGAACCAGGCTGCACGTATGTGCTCTACAAATACTTGTAAACTGTTTAATTTTCTCCAAGTGAGTTAAATTGTGTGTTTATTGTCTGTTGATTTTGCTTTTTTCTGTCTTGTCCAAAACATCAGGAAAAAAAAAAGCTATCAAAACTCTATTACTTAGAGAACAAATTTAGTTAGTGGGAAAGCTCATCCTATCAGTTCTAACAAAAAAGGTAAAATTAATTAATAAGTCAAGCAAAAACTGTTATCCTATCATAAAACTAGTTTATAACAAATATTTGTATTATAAACAATACTTTATGTTATTTGAAAATGTTTTCAAGAATAAGAAATTTACTAAAAATATGTAAGTGGCCTCAAGAAACCATTTTACTTTCAGAGTGAGAGACTCAATAGAATGGAGTTCATCTATTTAATTTTAACAGACTTTTACTCATGTTTTGTCACTGAATCTGAATTATTTAAGGGTCACTGGAATTTTATGCTAATAGAAAATATGGTACATGTGGTAAACAGAAAATCGAGTTTTATGTTTGCCAAATGTTACAAAGTGCAGAAATGCAGTCTTGTCCCTGAAATTCGAACTTATTATTCACATCATATTAGTAGGAACCACACTAGCTGTTTTCAACAATTTCAAAATGTTGTAATCATGGGCCCTTTGATGATACTGACCAATTTGCCTCCAGCTGTTTCTTCTTATTTTGGTGACTGTTAAGTTGAAAACATTCAAACTGAAGCTGAATGAATAAAACCAAGGTGCTGACTCATTGCCAAGATTCTTGAGGATACAGGTTGTCATTAAATAACGATTCCCCGCAGCTCCAAGCACATTTCTCTTCCTAAATTCTAGCTGTCTTGCAAATCTGCTCCTGAGTTACCTTCTATGTTTCTGCTTACTTCTGTGATCTTCTGAGAGATACATGAGGCAAGGAAGGGAACTACTATTCTGAGTTGATTTCTGATTAGCCACAAATATACGATTATATGAAAGGAGTGGGAACACAGGTTAAAATTTTTTTTCAAAGAGTACAGTTCAAATTTCACTTTTTTAATGAATTATTTCCTCAGCACCATGGCCTGAAATGTTCTTTCCATGATCTGTACCGCCACATCAGCTGCAAAATTTGGGGGTGACAATTTGCTATTTAAAAATTTATTTTTATCTACCTATAACTTGTTTCTTCCATAGATATTTCAGTTCATTGGGGGTGTGGGTAATGTCTTTAGCTTTCTGCTTCCCAGAATGCTTAATATAGTGCCATATACATTGTACATACATAATAAATACAATTGGTTAGAGGGTCATAGGTAAGTTTTATTTCGGCCAACAGATATTCCCAGAAACTGGCATGTATCTTGAAATTTTCTTAATTGAATTATATGTTAAATATATAAGGCTGCTTTTATTTAAAGGAGTCATAGAAAAAGTGGGTTTTAGAGATGGCATTAAAATTCCACTTGCCCTGACCAGGTGGCTCAGTTGGTGGGAGTATCATCCCATATACCAAAAAAGGTTGTGGGTTCAAATCCCTGTCAGAGCACAACTTAGTTTATAGGTTTGATCCCTGGACAGAGCAGGTACAGGAAGCAAATGATTGATATTTCTCCCTCACATAAATATTTCTCTCTCTCTAAAATCAATTTAAAAATATACCCCATGGTGAGGGTTAAAAACACAATCTATCTAGCATAGTTTTCAACCTATATAAACATACCCCTCTAGAATGTTCTTGGAAATGAGCACTGAGCCTCTGAAAACTTCCAGTGAAATAAGTAATAAGTTTTAAATTGCACACCACTCTAAGTAGCATGACAAAATCTCGCACAGTCTTGCTCCGTTTTGCCTGGGACATGAATCATCCCCTTGCTTGGGGGCTCCACGCTGTGTGTGTTCCCCGCCCGTGAGTTACTCAGTAGCCATCCCCATCATCAGATTGACTGTCCCAGCATCACAGTGTTTGTATTCAAGTAAACAGCATGGTATTTTTATAACTGTTCTATTTCATAATCAGTTATTGTTCTTAATCTCTTACTGTGTATAATTTAGCAAATAAATTTTATCACATATATGGATGTGTATGTACAGGAAAAAACATAGTATATATAGGTTTTGGTATCATCCTCAATTTCAGGCACTCAAGGGATATGTGGAATGTGTCTCCCTGAAGATAAGGGGGGGCCACCATATTTACTCCTTTTTGAACAGAGACTACATAATACCTGTGTGCATGCTATTCAATCAAATAGGTTTTCCTGAAACATGAAACTGTTCAAAAGTCCTTTGAACAACCAGAGATTTACAGTTAGCAGTGTGAGAATTAGCCAACTCTAAGACAATATCTACCACAATCTGGTAAGTGCTTGTAGCATTAGAAGTGAAGAAACAATGTCCTCTCTTGGCAAGGAGTCTTGGCTAGCCCTGTGGAGCCACAGGTAGAATGCAAATTTGGAAAATTGTGTCGCCAATATGCTTCAGCTGGAGAAAAGTCTGTCGTAAGATGCTTATCAGACATCCTTTTATTGTCTCCCTAACAATGGAGAGCTGTTCCACAAGCAGTCATTTCGCATGCCATTCTGAGCAAAACAGAGGTCGCCAAGTAATAGTAGTGATGAGAATATAGACACGCACAATGAAAGGGTACCCAGCAGGAAGACGGTGCAGAGGTATCAGGGTCAGGATGAGATGGTGGAGACAGTGATTAAGATGTTATCTAGTGTGCACCCATCTTACTTCCTCTATTTTAAATCATTTGCAATAAGGTCTATTTGAGATGTATTGTATTTAGGACAATGAGCCACCCTAAAAGATTTCTTCATTGCTGTTACTCTTTTAGCTAATGATTTGCTTACAGGAATCTTGTTCCAACCATAACTATTCCATGACAACTTGTCAGGAAAGCTAAAAGAGAAAAATGCTATCTGAGAAGGATAATTCTCAAACCAGGATAAATTTGGGTTTTGATAGTTGTGTGATACTTAAACATCAGAGGCCCCCCACTTTCCATTGTATTCTGATGTTATTAGGGACTGGGTGCTCTCAGCATTTCTTATCAGCTCACTGGGGGTCTCCAGGTAGTAATCCTGTCAGTCAACTTCTAACCTCGTCTCAGCAAAAGAGACACATGTTAAGCTGCAATAATCCTGCACTTTGTTGTTGTACCTTATTGCCAATATTACTAATATAGGTCCCACATGAACTGCAATCTTGCTTGCTCTACCCATAGTAAGGATTGTCACCTACTCTCAGTGGTCACAGGAATAGAGAGTGACACATGGCTTCTAATTTAAGAATTTTTAATCATCAGGCAAATAAAATTATTTGTTTTGCTGTGTTTTATTAGAGGAAACTGCTCAGTTTTTTTCAAACAATATTTCTCTTTTTTGGTGGTATTTTTTGCTTTTAAATATTTTTAAGACTTTATTTATTTATTTTTATAGAGAGGAGAAGGAAAGGAGAAAGAGAGGGGAACATCAATGTGTAGTTGCCTCTCGTGTGCCCACTACTAAGGACCTGGTCCACAACCTGGGCAGATTCCCTGACTTGGAATCAAATAGGCAGCCCTTTGGTTTGCAGGCCCATACTCAATCCACTGAGCTAAACCAGCCAGGGTTAAATACTTTATTGTTCATGCTACAATATTACATTGTCCCAATTTTTCTCCCTTTGTCCCCCTTCACCCCACCCACCCCTCATTCCCACAGTTAATCCTCTCACCGTTGTCCACGTCCAGGGGGAATACATATATGTTCTTTGACTAATCCCTTCATCTTCTTTCAACCAGTCCCCACCACCACCCTCCCATCTTACAGCTGTCAATCTGTTCCACGTTTCTATGCTTCTGATTCTATTTTGGTTGGTAGTTTATTTTGTTCATTAGGTTCCACTTATAAGTGAGATCAAAGGTATTTGTCTTTTATTGACTGGTTTGTTTCACTCACCATAATAATCTTCAGTTCCATCTGTGCTATCACAAAAGGTAAGAATTCTTTCTTTTTACTGCTATGTAGTATTCCATTGTGTAAGTATCACAGCTTTTTTATACACTCATCTATTGATGGGCACTTAAGCTGTTTCCAAATCTTGGCTATTGTAAATAACACTGCTATGAATATAGGGGTGCATATAGTCTTTTGAACTGGTGCTTCTGTATTCTTAGGATATATTCCCAGAAGTGGAATGCTGGGTCAAAAGGCAGTTCTATTTTTAATTTCTTGAGAAAACTCCATACTGTTTTCCAGACTGGTGGCACCAGTTTTCATTCCCACCAACAATGCACTAGGGTTCCTTGTTTTTTACAACCTTGCCAGTACTTGTTTTTGATTTATTAATGATAGCCATTTTGGCAGATGTGAGATGATATTTCATTGTGATTTTAATTTGCATTTCTCTGATAGCTAGTGATGTTGAGTATCTTTTCATATGTCTATGGACCATCCTTATTTCCTCCTTGGAGAAGTGTCTATTCAAGTCCTTTGCCCATTTTTAAATTGTAGTGTTTGTCTTCCTGGTGTTGAGTCATACAAGTTCTTTATATATTTTGGAGATTAAACCCTTGTCCCTTGTATCATTGACAAATATGTTCTCCCATACAGTGGGTTTCTATTTAGTTTTGATGATGGTTTCTTTAGCTGTATGTAAGCTTTTTAATTTGATGTAGTCCCATTTCTTTATTTTTCCTTTGTTTCTCTTCCCTTGGGCAATATATCAGTAAAATATTGTTGAATGAAATATCTGAAATTTTACTGCCAATGTTTTCCTCTAGGATTTCATGGTATTACAACTTATATTTAAGTCTTTTATCCATGTTTTAGTTTATTCTGGTGTATGGTGTAAGATGGTCTAGTTTCATTTTGCTGCATGTACCAGTCCATTTCTACCAACACTATTGATTGAAGAGGCTATTTTTACTCCATTGTATTCTTCTGCCCCCTTTGTCAAATATTAATTGACCATAAACACGTGGGTTTATTTCTGAGCTCTCTATTCTCTTCCTTTGATATATGTGTCTGTTCCTGTGCCAGTAGTACACAGTTTTGATTATAATGCCCTTGTAGTATAGTTTGATATCAGGTATTGTAATCCCTTCTACTTTGTTCCCCCCCGCTCAGGATTGCTGAAGCTATTTAGAGTCTTCTTTGGTTCTAAATAAATTTTTGTGATATTTTTTCTTAATCTGTGAAATATGTCATTGATGTTTTAGTAGGAATTGTGTTGAATCTATAGATTGCTTTGGGTAGTGTGGACATTTTAATGATAGTAATTCTTTCAATTCATGAACATGGTATATACCTCCACTTATTTGTATCTTCCTCAATTTCTTCAGTACCTTATAGTCTTCCAAGTATCGGTCTTTTAAATCCTTGGTTAAATTTATTCCTTAAATTTATACCTTATTTTTTGTTGTTGTTGCAATAGTAAATGATATTGTTTTCTTAGTTTCTCTTTCTGACAGTTCATTATTAGTATATAAAAATATCATCAATTTCTGAGTATTGATTTTGTATCCTGCTACTTGCTACTTTGCTGAATTCATCTATTAAATCTAGTAGTATTTTTGGTGGAGCCTATAGGATTTTCTGTTACAATATCATGTTGCCTATGAATAGTAACAGTTTTACGTCCTCCTTTCCAACTCGGATGCCTATTATATCTTCTTCTTTTCTGATTGCTATGGCTAGGACTTCCAATACCAATTATTCAAAGAAGAACTAACACCTATCCTTCTCAAACTATTCCAAAAAAAATTCAAGTGGTAAAACTTCTAAGCTCTTTTTACAAGGCCAGAATTATCCTAATGTAAAACCAGGTAAAGACACAACAAAGAAAGAAAACTCTAGGCCAATATCCCTGATAAACATGGATACTAAAATTCTCCACAAAATATTAGCACAGAGAATCCAGTGATACATTAAAAAAAATTATACACCATGATCAACTGGGATTTATCTTGGGGGTGCATGGTTGATGCAATACTCGTAGACCAATAAATGTGATGCATCACATAAACAAAATGAAAGATAAAAATCACATAATCATATCAATATATGCAAAGAAAGCATTTGATAAAATCCAGCAAAGTGGGAATAGATGGGTCATACCTCAACATAATAAAGGTCATATATTAAAAACTTAGAAACAACATTATACTCAATGGGCAAAAACTAAAACTGTTTCCCTAAGATCAGGAAAAAAGTGGAATATCTGCTTCACCACTCTTAATCAAACAAAATTTCTTAAACACACTAGGGGTGGGACTGAGCCCTGAAATACAAAGATGAAAAAGTTAGCATCATGCCTCAGTGGACTAATGTGTTTCCATGAGAAAGAGCTAATTTTACTATCATGTGGCATGTGCTGAAATAATGGATTTTCAGTGGGATCTGGGGGTGAGAGGTATGAAGCCGACCCTCAAATTAGGGAGAGTGTACTTAGGGATGACTGCCTGTGCTGATGGCTCCTCTTTTTTCAAACCCTGAAGAGACAGGGTACAGGATGAAGAGGACAGAGATTCTAATAGGAAATGCAACACATTTTTCACTTAGCAAAACATTACCTCAGCCCTTCTCTCATTTTTAGATCAGCTGCTCACCATCCTTTTCTTAAAACTTCTTTCTTTCCTCTTGAGTTTCTTTCTTTGCGAATTGCTTTCATTTTCTTCTTTCTCCATCTTATAGAGTGGAGGCCACCTTGAACCAAAAAACCTGAGGTAAAATAAAAGAACAAAAATAGAGCATTCCATCCAGGTAATTTAAGGCAGCTTTGATGTGTGCCTTAGAAGATTTCCTTTCTCTTGCAATGCACATTCCCATCTTTTTCTCACTAGTAATAATGTGTGATTGCTTAGAGATTTGCTGGGGATAAGAGAGATGGCTGTAGTCACACAGATGGAGTGAAACAGAGTCATAGAATTGGGAACATAACTTCCCATGTCTGAGGTATTGTCCTGTGTGTTGATAGTTTGTTGCAATAAAAATTAACCTTGTTCCAAATTCTGACTCGAATGCTATTTAATCAAATGGCACAGGAACATGGGAAAATGCCCAATTGGGACCCTGTTGCTAAGTGGTGCTGTTGACTTGTTCTCATTCTCTTTAACAACAGGGTGAGCTACAAAAAGAATGTTGGGGCTGCTTCCATGCTCTGGGGGTTGCTGCCCAGCCTGTGTGGAGCAAGACATGCCAGTCCTTCCTCACCCACAGCCCCAAAGCATTCAATCTATATACTGTATTGTCAGTGCAAATGGAGGTAGAAGATACAGAAAAGTGTTGATAGCATTAGAAGCTGTGCCTGTCTGGCTGGTGTAGATATGTGGATTCAGTGTGGGTCTTGTGAACCAAAGGCCTAGAGTCACTGAAGCCAAGTCCTTTGAACCAAAGGCCAAACCAAAGAGTCACTGGTTTGATTCCCAGTCAGGGTACATGTCTGGGTTGCAGGCCAGATCCCCAGTAGGGGGGTGCATAAGAGGCAACCACACATTGATGTTTCTCTCCCTTTTTTTCCTCTCTCCCTTCCTGTCTTTCTAAAAATAAATAAATAAAATCTTTAAAAAAAAAGAATTTATACCTCAAAGAAACACTGCAATGGACCAAATGTTTGTGTCTCCCCAAAGTTAATATGTTGAAAGCCTTATCCGAATGCGATGGTATTTGAAAGTGGGACCTTTGGGAGGTAATTAGATCATAAGGTTGGAGCCCTCATGAATGGGATTACTACCCTTTTAAGAAGACACCAGAGAGCCAGCTAGCTGTCTGTCCACTATTTGAGGATACAAAACAAGTTCGCAGTCTACAACCCAGGAGCAGGTCTCATCAGTCATAGGGTCTGCTAGCACCTTGGTCTTGGACTTCTTAGCATCCAGAACCATGAGTTATAAACTCAGTTGTTTATAAGCCACTCAGTCTATAGCATTTTGTTATAATAGCCCAAGCTGACTAAGACAGAGACAGACAGAGAAATGAACATATCGGTGACAGACATCAGAGCAGAGAGACACATAAGCTGATGTCCATGCTGTCCTGGACTCCAGAAAGCACAGACATACCTGGCCTCTTTTCTTGGATGTCATGGGATTCTGTTTCTCCTATTAATGTGTACATCCCTGAAATGAAACCCTCATGTTAGTCATCCCTGACTAGTCTCAGTAGCTAAAGTTTAAGTAAGTGACTGGCTAAGAAGGTAATATATACCTGGGACTTCCTGTGTTGTCTTTAGGGGTATACCAAAGGCAGTAGAAGCTTCAAGGTGCTCAATTTAGCATGACAGACATGGAGACATGTAATTACAGTACTAATGTGTAATCTGTACTAGGACATTCATCTGCCAAAATGACTGGAACATGTGCTGGTTTATAAGGACTTTGTGGGTTAACCTTATAGTCACCAATTAAACATGCTCTCAAGCTCTTTTTCTCATTTCTTTTATTTATTTGTTTGTTTATTTGTTTGTTTATTTTAGTATTGTGTGCTAAGAAAGTGGTTCTTGGTTTGGGACATTGATTTACACAAACCAAAATTAACAGATAAATGTACATAGCAAACCAAATCAGACAAGTAAGTAATTACTTTAGGAGAGAGACTGAGGGAAGGACATGCAGTCATGGGCACACATGCTCTATTGTTCTAAAAGAACACTCAGGGTCAAAGGGGTTCATGCAGATAAGCCCCTGCCATGTGAGACCCAGGTGAGAAAAGATGGCCTGCTACTTAATTTTTATCCTTTCAGTTTAGAAAAAAACAAAAACCTCACCTATGAGTACTATTCCAAAGTTAGGTCCCAATTCTTTATACCTCAAGCCTCAGAAGTAAGCAGTCAGTAAGCCCCAAAGTGATTTCTGTATGACAAGCAGTCTTGAAAATGCCTTTTTACACATGCTGTACATTGAATTCTTGTAAAAGATAGTACTATTTTTATGACACCCATTTTATGGTTGAGGAAAACTGAGGCACTGCTAATTTAAGCCACTTGCTCAGGTATTCCCTTATAGCCAAAGAGTATAAGTAAAGATGTGACAGAAGTACTTCTGCATCAGCCCAGTCTCTTCCCTGGGGAACAAAATCTGAATTCTTTGTCGGAAGTCCTTCAACAGACAGATGGAAGCTGTTGGTTGATGGTTTCCTGCTTGAATTCATACATTTCAACCATTCCCCCTGGAGGAGAACCTTATCTGAGAAAGAAGCATCCTGTGATTTCAGGGAATCTGGGAAATCCCCCTAACCCCCAGAATATTACTCCCAATCTGCCAGCAGACGTGACCTTCTCAGCACCACTTGAGGAAACGTAAGAATGACAATCCCATTCAGAAAGAAAGGTAGGGCAACCTAAGTTGATACTCGATTGTCAGGTGAAGATCGGCACCTTCACTGAGAGTGAGTTGGGGTAGAAAGGGAGTCAAAAAACCTTGAGAAGCTCAGAGAGGCTGCATGGAATAGAAAAGACTGCAGCAGGGAGGGGGTCCGAAGACAAACCTCATACATCTCCAAAAGTAGCAAGACCTGACTCATCCTGACCACACAGCCTCAGCAGTCGGGGGGCCTCTGCAGAGGGCAGGAGCAACCAGGGGCGCCCTTAAGTCTGAGTCCTAATTAGTCTCAGAGCCTGGCCAACCACACAACTAACACACAGCTGGTGCCTCTGCCCATTGTCGTCTCAGTGCCCATAAGACCATGAGGCTTCCAGGCCACTGCTACTGTTGTCCTGATCCTCTCCCTGGGGAGAGGCATGTATATTGTCAGGGCCAGACGACATCTGACAAGCCAACTCATTTTTAACAGAAGGGTTTTGTGCAAAGCCCTTTCAGATGTTGAAATTAATATCCTCCACCCCATTACATAAATTACAGCTAATTCTTAAACTCTGGAAGGGCCCAGGCATCACAGTGTCTGTCTAGTTAGTGGTCAGGATTCCTAGGTTTTCTTCTTGGTCCTAGCTAGGAATTTTCTCATAATCACTAATTCCCTGAAGATCGAGGCTCTTAATGAGGTTCCAACATCACCTCTTTCTCTGTACAATTCTAAAGCTCCTCCTTTATTTCTGTGGAATACGAACATATATTGAAAAGGAAAATTATTCCTCAGGGACAAGAAATGGCTTCTTAATATCCAAGAAGAAAAGAAAAGAAAAAATCACCAGGAAAAAAGCACTCTCATGGCATGCCCTCTACAACCAACCTTCTATTTCTGTCACTACTTGTACCCTGAGGGAGAGGTAGGTGAAAAGAAAAAAAACAAAAAAATAGAGCAAAATGAAAATTAAAAAAAGCTTTCTGGGTTTTTGCACACTATTCAGAGTAAGTCTCTTAGTCTGTCCTCTAGTCCTTAAGGCCAATGTTCAGAGACCTTGAGTAAACCTATGAATCGAATTCTTACTCATTTCCTCACTTTGTATGGATCAAGAGTCCCCTAAACTCGCAAGGATGGAAAAGGTTAACCTGGGCAATTGGTGGACCTGGGGCAGAGTGCTGATTCTTAAATGAGAGTCTTTCCCTACAATCTTACAGGCATGCAAGGTCATAGATTTCTATTGTACATGAAGTCAATCTGCTATTATCACAATTTATACAAATTTTGCAATCATAAACCAAGAATAGCCTATCATTATATTTTATTGAGGACTCTAATCTGACATTCTATTTAAAAATTGAACTTCATGGTCATACTGCTCAGGCCCTACAGTGTAGGTGGACATGCCAAGATTTGAAATTCCATAATTTTTGAGACAATGACCCTCAGATCAGTGCCTCATCATTTTTGTTTTGGTTGGATGCAGTTTTTAATGGCTGTCATTCTTGCCCTTCAGTGATAAATTACTCTTGATTTAGCTTCATTATTACCAATTTAGTTTGGTGTACTTTATTTGGTTGGCCTTGTAATGTATAGTGATGCATGTTTGCATCAAGTTCATCTTTTGGCCTATAATTCCCAATTACTAAACTAAGATATGTATTTGTTATGGTTTAAATAGGACTCACCCACACCCTGTGTTAGAGCTGATATAAGCTCTCAAAATGTACTTGAATGGTAACCCCTTCACGTGATGGGCCATCTATAATTTGTTCCATTTAAGTAAATTGCAACTTACTAGCAAGAATGTAATAACATTATTGGGTTAGTTTTAGGTTTCCATGACATGACTTTATTATAACCTGAAATCACGTGTTTAAGTCCATATTCTTTTCATTATACAGTAGGTGATAATTTTACTCCAGTATATTTTATTTTGTTTCTCTCCAATTTTAAATGATAAATGGAGAGTGGAAATAGATAGTAGTAGTCTATAAGAAAACATTTTTTAAACTGCTTTTTTATGAAGTTACAATTGACCCAAAAGACTGGAAATACTACATGCAATGAATTCTCAGAGTATCATCCTCCCCTGTTCCCACCACTGCACCCAAACTTAAGGTATAGAGGTCTACCTTACATTTTCAGCTTCTTTGGATTATTCTAACAAGGAAAAAATCAGAATTTAAATGATATTTTTGTCTCAGTACAAAAATAACATGTTCATGCTCAAAATTTTGAAAAATATAGCAAAACCCAAAGGCAAAAATATTAATAACCCAGTCATTTTACCACCCACTCAAAACATGTAAAAATATTTTATCTAAATCCTTATTTTAAACAGATATGAGTATAAACATAGATTTTTGTTACAAAATTAGAATTGTTCTGTATACACTCTTTTGTGATGGATTTTTTCTGAGCAATGTATCAAGAACATTTCCCTCAGGTTATTAGCTTCTATTTTCTAAGCCACATTTTTTATGGTTCTAAAATAAGTGATGATATATTAACATGCCATCATTTACTTAAACAGTTCTTCCTGTGTCCTAGGTGTTGTTGTCATAAAAACAATGCCATGCTACCCTTGCAGTTAAATCTTCGCCCTCATCCACAGTCTTCCTTCATGATTAAGTTCTAAGACTGGGATCATTGAGGTAAAAGTTATAAATATTCCCTGAACTTTTCAAACATGTGGTCAAATTCCCTTCAAAAAGGGAATCAATCGTGTGTGTGTGTGTGTGTGTGTGTGTGTGTGTGTTATGGCATGTTGAGTGGCAGACAGCCAAGTTTCCTGCCTCTTTTGAGAAGTCTGTCCTATGGTCAGGCTGTGAGAATTAGACAGCCTTTTTTGAAAAGGCTACTCTAAATACTCCTGCCATGGCCTTGAACTATATGAACTGCCTTTACTTCATACCCATTGTTGGGAACCTAGAATGCAGTGGGAAGAATACTGGGCTTGGAGACAGAATGTCTGAATTCAAGTATTGAACCACACATTAACCATGTGACAAACTTGAGCAGATAATCTTAGTATCTCCGGGCTTTGTCTCCTTCCCTGTAAAATAAAGGATTTGTTCTAGATTATCTCTATAATGTCTTACAACTCAAAAATTACATAACTCTGTCCTATATTTTAGATAAACCATCAATCTATCTACCAGTCCACATAACTTGGTGGGCCGTGGGCTCAGTTTCTGGAATTTTCCAAGTCTAGGTACCCTAAAATTGTTGACCATAAGAGAGGACAAAAGATGACCTTCAAAATAAAAGTTGTTCCATGTTCCGTAAATGCCATATACATTTTATCACCTCCAATTGGCAGTGTTCACAAATAACAAGACTTTTGGGTACTCATTAAAAAACAACTGCATACCTGTATGGACTTCTGTCATGGGACACTCTAAAGGCTACTGCATGTAAACATGCCATTTTATGCTATTCTTCAGGATTACCACTGGAAGCAGATGTGAGAAGAGGGTTGCCATTCCAAGCAGTGAGTCGTCCCAAGTCAGCAGCCAACTTAATCACCCTAAACAGAGACGGCATGCTCTTTAGTTTTACAGCTGGAAGACAGCCCAGAAATGATACAGTTTCTAAGAAGCCAGATTGAAGTGGAACTTTGAAGAAGGTGAAGATGAACAGCGATCGACTTTTATTCTTTGCTATCTATGCTAATTTATTATTCTTACATAATATGTAGATTCTCAGAGGTGGATGAGGACAAAGATGTAACCTGCTCAAACTTGGTTGGATCTCCCCATTGGCTTACAGCCATCACATGGCTTGTTCTGCACTTAGGCTTCCTAAATACAGCAGAAGGAAAAACTGCTCAATTCTCTTTTAACCATGAGAAGAATGATTTGCTGAGAGCTTACTATGTGCTAGGGATGGGACTAAACACTTTACATACATCAGCTGATATAGTGAAAACAACTCTGTGTGCAAAGTACACTCATCCCAATTTTAAGACAACTGAGCAGAGGACAACTGAGCAGAAAGAGGCTAAATAATCCCACCCCCCAAGTTGCACACACACGGAATGGTAGAATAGGGATCTGTATTCAGGTCTGACTTCAAAGCCAATAACCGGTTTATGGATATTAAAAAGCAAGGATTTATGAAAGAAGAAAAGTATTAGAAATCCCAAGGCAAAAGATGTTGGTGTCTGTGGATGAAATACAATGTATTTTATTTATTCAAGATTATTTGACTTATAATACTTATTATCTGGTTTATCTGTGTGAGTCTTGCCCTGCTTCAACCAGATATCAAACTGCAATTTCCATGATAGTGTACAAATATTTTAAACATTTAATCCTAAAAGTAACATTTGGTCCCTTATACCAATATTTCACAAAATAGTTGATCTCTGAGTACAGTTAAAAATAAATTTTTTATTGATTCGGTATACATTCCCATGCACATATATATAAAACAGAATTTCATGAAGTAGTATTTCCTCTTACCACACAGAGCACACCATTTTCTATTTTGTTCTATTTTATTTTTAATGATATTTTTGATACAATAAGCTGATTCATGACCTACTAATGTGACCAACAGTTTGACACAGTCTGCTATACACTAAGCATTTGATTAATAGTGAACATTTGCTCCAGGGTCAGTGGGCAATTCCTTCACTTTTCCACTGCTCTCCATTCTTACCCTCTCTAGTGCTCACTCACCAAGAGAAAAACCCAATGCTTCATATCAAATTCTTCACTTGCTCAAAACTGTACTTCATTTCCTACTCCAAGGGAAGTCTGCCCTCTAATGATGCAAAAGCACTATTGATTTCAAAGACTCATCTGCTAACAGATGCACCAAAAAGGAAATTCTGAATGTAAGAAGGTTGAAAAGGACATTCCTGTTTGCCATCTAAACTTATTTAAAAGTAAGAGAATGTGAGGCCCAGAAGAGCATCTACCCCCACTCTCAGATGGAGTGGCTGCAGATGAGAAGGGGTGACATCTACATCCCAGTTCAGACTGGGATGTTCTGTAGGACTCTGAGAACTTTCTTACAAGCTGCAGCACTGAACAAGGGGAAGGGAGAGGAGCTGTACACTAAGGACTGTGCACAGTGGTGGAAAACAAAACCTAATCCATGTTTTAATTCCCATTAATTTGGACTTTAGGGAACAAAGTGGGAGGATGAATTTAGCCTGGTTTCTGAATATTTTAATCAAAATTATACGAGACAATTCTTGTAAGGGACTCCAAGATATAAGTTGATTAATCACTATGAAAACAATAACCAGAGAACACTCTGCCTTCTAGTGAGGAAGGGCCAAGGAGGGCAGGTGCCAGTGAGGGCCTAACCTCCCTTGTCCTTCCACAACCAGCTGCCGCAGCACCTGCCCTCTCTCCTCGTCCTTTTCAGTTTTTATCAGACTGTGTTATAATGGTCTTTTTATCTGCCTGTAGCCCTTAAACAACTATACAATTTTGTGTGATGAAAACAACGAAGTCCATCTTAGTTATTATATTACCAGTGCTTATGTAGGTTTTTCTGGTGAATGAATGTCTAAGTATGCCTACAGTGTGATAGGTGTGTTTAGAAATGAACTTTCACCTGCCTATTTCCCACCTGTCTTTTAAGATTCAGCTTAAATATCATCTTTTGTATAAAGTAATCTTTAACTTTCCCAAAAAAGAATGAGAAATTGTCCTACTATGCTTCTTTTCTACTGCGTATAAGCCCCGCTTACAGCCACTAGATTATTCAGGGTTTTATTTTTTTTTTTTTTTACTTTTTGTTTGACCATCTAACATCGCAAAGAATAAATGACAAATGTAAGTCAGTGCTAAGCCCAGAGGCAGAATTCAGAAGTTGCTCTTATAACCTAGAGAGCTGGCAATTCAGAATCCAGACCCAGTCTCTAACTGATTTACCCTGTTTTCTCCTGGGTCACTGGGCTGCTAGGTGTCCGAGGCTAATTAAAAGGAGAACATCCTTTATGTATGTGTGTATATGTATGTAATGGGTAGTACCTTTTAGAAGGGTCAGCCCCTGAACTACCCCCTCAAAAACTTAAAAGAATAATAATAAAAACTCCCCTGGGATCCTCTCAGCTGTTCTTATTTGATTTGGAACAATGGATACTCTTGAAACAGAGTTTATCAGCTGCCATTCTAATAGCAGGTATGGGGACATAAGGAATGTCTTAATTACTTGGGGGGAAGGGACATTTCTCAGTACAATCCCTGTGAAACTGATTTAACTGAGAAATATTCCATTGTGTGGCATCTACAGTCAATCTGACCTCCCTCGGCCCTTGCACAGCAAGAACTTATCTATCCCCCTCCGTGACAGAGCCTTAAAAAGGCAAAAGGAATTTGGTATTATCAATGTGCTGTTTATCAGATATGAATTCATTTGTTTTTCTCAAAGTGACTTATCAGCATGAACAGAGTTGGCTGGCCCAAGTCTGAATTGTACTCCAAATACCCTTTCTGAGTTCCCCGGGGCCCAAGAATGTTTTATCTCTCAGTTTATTTCCCCTGTTTGTTTGTGTTTTTTAACTTCTCACCTATTGAGGTGCATTTCTGGGTCAGGATTCCTGTAAAGACACAAGGAATTCACTCAGGCTGTCTGGTCGCCAGTGTGTCGGGTAGAATTTCAGTTCTTGTGGGAAAACACTGGACAGTTGGAAGTGAGATGAATTGCCTGGAGATGGCTCCCAGGGCCGAGCATCTGGGGCCCTGCCTCGTACAGCCATTGTCTTCTTTATCTGGGCACAATGGGAACATCCAACCTGAAAGGCAGGGCCGGAGCCCAGCAGCCTTGTGTGCAAACCAACACACCAGGAGAAAGAGAAGGGCTTCCTTCAGCCTGATCCCATTACCTGCCTCAACTCACCTCTGAGGGGTCCTGCACACCCCACAGTGGGTCAATATGGGGCAGCCTTGCCAGGGCTTCATCTTTTCCAGACCCTTTGATGCCTGATGTTGATTTATCTTGTCCTCTGTTTTCAAGACCGGCTCTCATCTTGCACCTTCCTGGGCCACATAGTCAACCTTTGAAAGTATTCACAGCTCTCTCCTTCATAGTGGTATGTATGAGAAGGCTGCATTCAGAAAGGCCTCACTTCTTATAGTCTCTTCATTAAAAAGCAAGATACAATAATTTATTTTTAATTAATATTTATTGTTATCACTCTCAAGACAAAACCATTTAAATAAAAGTATCTTCAAGTGGTCATATATTTCTCTAAATGTGAAACAAATGACACAGAATGTCAATTTAGATTTGTTACTACAGATATTTAATAGTTCGAGGAAAAATAAAAGTTCTTCACTTGTATGGTTCTTGCTTTGGTTTATATCACCACAATTCCACATTTCTTTTAGTATTTGTGCTACTTGCATCCACACATAGAGGACACGTCTCATATGAGGGTGACCTAAAGTTGAACCTGAGCTGAGGTTATCAGAAAACTTTTGTATAACACACAGAAATTCTTTCTTTGTAGCAGGGCACTGTGCAGTTTGTGGCAACAATGTTGGTAAGGATCATAGAATTATTAGGATGCCTCTGAGTCCAAGACCAGACTCATATATCTAGGCAAGTTTATTCAGGCTTTCTTATGAAAACTTCCCAAGGAAGTGACTCCACAAACCTCCCTAATGAGGTCTTACAGTGGTGTAGTGTCTGAGAATGGCAGTTCAGTGAGGAAATCAAAGTCAAGGTCAGAACTAGCAAAGCTAAAAACTGTATGAGAGCGCACTTCTGGCTTAATGCAAGCACGAGCCAGATGTCGGAAGTTCAGGTATCTAGGTAAAAGGTGCACAGTGTATAAAGTTACCGGGGATCAGAAAGGAACAAAGGTAGGGATCCAAGGTGATTAGTCATAGGTTATTGAGAAGACAGGTAACTGAGGTCTGGGCAGAGGGAATACTAAAAAACTAAGAAAAAGTCAGTTAAAAACAGCTGCAAGTAGACAATGCTGATTTAAAATATTCTTAAACAAGGTCAGTCACAAACAGGGGTTGCTTATATGGTGCCTGAGGTGGGGCTTCATCAGGACAGGAAGGGGAAGCATTTCAGTGGGGTCACCCTGAACCCCTCACAGCTGGGCAAGGACCCCAACTGCATCTACTTACAAACACCAAAGTTCACTGGAAGTATGAAAGCTGCCTTGACTCCTTTAGCCTGGTGAGAGGACATGCTCTTCAGTTTTCATTTCTCTAAGCTACCAAGGTCATTAACACCAAGTCCTGTTGTGCTGAGGAGTTTCTAGGCCAGTTGCTTTCCTAGTTCACAGAACTCTTTTTAGTCCACAAAGCTGTGAGACAGAAAAGCTCAACAGCAAGATACCAAGATAGCAAAGCTCCCATCCCCACATTACAATGCTGAGTACTTTTGTTTTCTTGAAGTTCACTTTTTTTTAAATTTTATTTATTTATTTTTAGAGAGGGAAGGGAGGGAGAAAGAGAGAGAGAAACATCAATGTGTGGTTGCTGGGGGCCGTGGCCTGCAACCCCGGCATGTGCCCTGTCTGGGAATCGAACCTGCAATGCTTTTGTTTGCAGCCTGTGCCCAATCCACTGAGCTACACCAGCCAGGGCTCTGAGGTTCACTTTTAAAGAAATGTAAATTTCTGATGAGAGCTAAGGTGCCTCCTCCACAAACATAGGTGAAACTTAAATACTCTTTCTTACTTGAACGCTAAAAGTTTGTGTTGTAGATTTACGAAAAAGTATGTCCCTATAGTCCAAATTGAAACCATTGTGATAATTGTTTACATTGACAAAAATTAAATTGGGTACTTATTAGCTCTTGTTACGACTCCCTGAAAGGGGATAAAAATGATGAAACAATTCTGTGTGTGTGCTTTATTTTATTTTCACAGTCACCAAAATATAAAGAAATCGTGGTTATTTTCTATCATATGTTTTGATCAAAGTAAATAAATGTTAATGTCCTATGTGTTAAATGTTAATGAAAATGATGACTTTCCCCTGTGATTTTTAAAGAACTTAAAAATAATTTAGAAATTGTCTACATAACTCATGATAGACTTGGAGCCCTTGGGAAACACTGAGAGTTACTGCTGCTGCAGGTTGTCTGGTGGCCGGGATTTCTGCTCTCATGGGAAGAGACTGGACAATGAGATGAATCGGCTGGAGGTGGCTCCTGGTTCTGAGCATCTGGGACCCTTCTTCATGCAGCCGTTGTTTTCTTTCTCTGTCTGAGCACAGTGGAAAATGTTCCACATAAAAGACGGTGCTGAACCCAGCAGCGCTGTGTACTAACCAACATAGACAGAACCAACTACCGTACCCTAATTCACACATTCATCAACTCACTTATCACTTCCGTGGCACTTGTGTCTATGTCTGTCCTTAACCGGTGTCTCTAGCATCTCTTCTGGAGTCTATTAGTATTTGGTGACTGAACGAATTCTGCAACTGCACACAGTTCAACGTTCCTGCCAGATAAAGTTTAAATTCCTTCCTTGGGCATTCTAGGTTTGCTTCCTCTGCTAAATTAATCTGTTCACTATGCCCGGGACATATCTAATAGACTTCTGTCTCAAGGTCTTTACTCCTATACCCTTGCTAGATATACCCTAATATTTTCTCCAGTTATTAAAACCCGACTCATTTTTTAAAGAAAGCAGTATTAAAATAAAAAGAGAACCAACTGTATGGGAAAACATATTTGCCAATGATTCCTCAGACAAGGGTATATTCTCCAAAATATATAAAGAACTTACATGACTCCACTCTAAGAAGAAAAGCAACCCAATTAAAAAATGAGCAAAGGACTTGAACACACACTTCTCCAAGGAGGACATACAGAAGATCCAAAGACACATGAAACAATGTTCAATATTGCTAGCTATCAGACAGATGCAAATTAAAACCACAATGAGATACCACTTCATACCAGTCAGAATGGCCATCATAAGCAAAACAACAAACAACAAGTGTTGAAGAGGTTGTGGAGAAACGGGGACCCTAGTGCACTGTTGGTGGGACTGCAGACTGGTACAACCACTATGGAAAACAGTATGGAACTTCCTCAGAAAACTAAAAATGGATCTGCCTTTTGACCCAGCAATTCCACTGCTGGGACTATATCCTAAGAATCCTACAACACCAATCCAAAAGAACCTTTGCACCCCAATGTTCATAGCAACACAATTTATAATAGGTAAGTGCTGGAAGCAACCTAGATGCCTATCAGTAAATGAATGGATCAAAAAACTATGGTACATTTATACAATGGAATTCTATGCAGCAGAAAGAAAGATGGAGCTCCTACCCTTTGCAACATCATGGATGGAACTGGAAAGCATTATGTTAAGCGAAATAAGCCAGGCAGTGAAAGACAAATACCATATGATCTCACCTTTAACAGGAACCTAAACAACAAAACAAAGTAACAAGCAAAATATAGTCAAAGACACTGTAATAGAAGACAGGTTGAAAGTAACCAGAGGAGAGAGAAGAGGGAGTTTCAGGGGAAAAGGGAAAGGGTTTACAGGAACAAAGTTAAAAGACACATGGATAAAAACTAGGGGGAGGGTGGTAATGGGAGGGAAGTGGGGAGGGATGGGTGGGGCTGGAATGGGAGTAAAGGGGAGAAAACAGTACTTGAACAATGATTAAAAAAAAAATCCCTACTCATTTTTCAATCTATAGTTTAAATTCAGCTTCCACCAGGAGGTCTTCCACTGAAGGAGTTCATTAAAGTCGATCAATACCACCTGTTTGACATCTACTATTCTATGTTAATATTTCCACTAGATTGTGTATTGTCTCCTCACCTATATTTTAAAACTCTTAAGGATGAAGACCATGTGTGATACTCATTTTTAATTCAATCTTTCATTTATTGATTGAATTATTTACTTATCTAAGAAACTTTTACTGAGCATCAAGTGCAAAAAAATGTTGTAAAGAAAAAAAAGCTAGATAAAGCCCTTAGCTTCAAAGATCCTAAAATTAAGAAGAAAGCTCTTCCACATAACAAATTTCAAAATATAACAATTGATTATTGATTGATTACCACAAAAAAGATCTTTGTCCATTAACAAAAGAATGTAGAGGTATCTTGCATTGGGATCATGAAGGCAAGATTACATTTTTAAAACTTAATACTTGCATGACATCATAAAAAATTGAATTTTGGTCAACGATTAAACTATCAAAATAGACTACATATCCTATAACTAGTGTCTCTATATCAGAAAAACCAGAAACAATGAAAAATAAGGCCAATTATTCAGCAGCTCATTGATAACTTGATCGTTCTATAAGACCTTCTTATGTATAAGAATCAGATGCTGCACAGGGTCCTTTTAGGGCAGATGAAAAGTAACTATGTGGTTCATTTTGCAGTTATCTCAGTTGTGTCCTGGAAATGTGTGACTTCAGGAAAGTCCTGCAAGTTGTGTGTGCAACTGGTGATAATTAGTGTGTGACCTTTCTTTAAAGCCTTCCTTGCTGATAAAAAGAATTGGTACTAACAGAGAAGAGGAAATAACTTAGAGGTACCATCATCCTCATGAGGTCTTATTTTCTCCATTACTTGTAGGCCAGAATTAGATGGAGCTGTAAGAGAAGGAAGTATCTGTGCTGTCCATTCCCTTTAAAGTGAGCATTTTCTGTGAAGTCTGGTAATAACACTGATTATTTTTCTGCAGAAGTTCTTTATTTTCTACTGATAAAAACCTGCTTTTCAATTACCAACTGAGGTCTCTCCCCTTCTAAAAGTGGATAAATTATTTTGTAAAATAGGAATTTCTCACAATGTTCACTGCTTTCTAAAGTTGATATTACTCTCATGCTCTTTCACTTCTCTACAGTTGCCTGTAAAATGTCTTTGTCTTCAGTGGATTCGCCTCATTCTATTGCTTCCTAAATTATCCTACAGCACCACTCACCTTTATTTTTCCAGAGATCCGTGTCTCTATGACTTCACAGGTGGTTTCTTTCTGGTTACTTTTCTGTGGCAATAGAGAATGAATGAGGTTATTTTTTTAAAGACTTTATTTATTTATTTTTAGAGAGGGAAGGGAGAGAGAAAGAGAGAGAGAGAGAGAGAGAGAGACATCAGTGTGCGGTTGCTGTGGGCCATGGCCTGCAACCCAGGCATGTGCCCTGACTGGGAATCGAACCTGCGATGCTTTGGTTCACAGCCTGCGCTCAATCCACTGAGCTACGCCAGCCAGGGCCTGAAGTTATTTTTCGAATCTATACTATTTCCAGTTCTGCATCCATGAACTTATCTTGTCTAAAGTCTCCATAGAAAATGATTAAAGAGGACCTCATTTTTAATTCAATCTCTCATTTATAAATTGAGTCATTTATCTTAGATTCTCTCTGAGTATTTTACACATAGAATCCTTTTAATATTCCAGAAAATAACTTTATCAAAAGAGAATTCTTCTAAATATACTTTCTGGAATTTTATAGATGCATAAGTCTTCAAAATTATATATTTTGTATGTTGAAAGGGCAAATTATTTCTGAAATCTTTTGTTCTTTTCTCAAGTATGATACATCAAACTAACAGTATGGAGCCCTTGTAGGAAGTCCTGGTCCTTGGGTGAACCAAACCTCCCTTCCCATATGTTATAATGGGTTGGCCAAAAAGTTCCTTTAGCTTTTTTCATAAAATAAAAGACATATTTTTTATTTTCACCAATAACTTTATCAATTTAGATATTTTTCAGTATGTCAACTCTCTCCTGTGTGGTATAACATTGACTGTTCTCAATTAATGTCTCTGTTTGATCACCATCAACTTCAACTGGTCTCCCCAATCATGGAGCATCGTCCAGCAAGAAATCTCCAGCACAAAACTTTGCAAATACTTTTGACACATTCGATCAGTCATAGCAACTTCTCCCCACACTGCACAAAATCAGCGCATTTTTACCTTTCTTGAAATAATAGAGCACACTACGCTGAAAGTGCTGCATATTTTCTTCCGTCTTCAATGTTAAAATGGCTACACAAAATTCACTAATTTTGATGATAAGTTTTTTTAAATGCATGCTAATGTGATAGCTGTCACAATATAATCTGACAAAATTGTTTCAAATGAAGTTAAAGAAAACTAAGCACTACTAGAGCCATCTTATGGGCAAAAACCAAATTAACTTTTTGGCCAACCCAATGAAATTACAGTGCTCAAACTGTATAATAGTTAAAATTATAACTAAATTACCTGTTAACTAACTTTAAAGAAAACATACAATGTATATGTTCACTTATTTTTTAACCAATATTTATTAATTATGTGCCAGATAGTGTTCAGGCTTTAGAGCTGAATAAATAAAATATTCTGCCCTTGTGAAGGATACCTCCTACTAGAGGATGACATACATAAAACAGTTTAATGACATAGATAGTATGTCAGATGATGATAAGTGTCTAGGAGATAAATAATGCAAGGAAAAAAGATAACAGTGGTTTTGGAGCCTGATAATGGCCTCACTAAGAAGGGAATAGTGGAGAAAAGATCCAAGTCCATAAAGGAAACAACCATGTGAAAATTTGGGAACAACAGAAGCTAGAGGAAGGATCTGTCTGACATGTGTGAAGAGCAAGGAGGCCAGCCAGAGAGAAGCAAGATTTGTAAAGACAGAAAGATTGTAGTTGACGAAGTTGGGATAGTAGGGGTGGGTAGAGATCCTATAAGGCTTTGAAAGTCACTGTAGGGATGTTGACATGAGGAAGCAGTGGAAGATATGGCATGAGAATTTAATGCCTTTGGCCTTAATCAAATTAAGATGAAGTTGGTTAGTATTATGGTTTTAAGATGAAGTTGGCCAGGTATTTCCATTTAAAAGGGGAAAACAGAAGAGAGATGCCATTGGAATTAGGAAAAATTCTAAAGAGAAAATTATAGGATAAAAGGCAAAGGAAAATAATTCTTTTTTTTACTCATTGTACAATGATTTTAAAATGTTTGTAATACAAGTTTGCAAAAGAAAATAATGCTCTTCTTGTTTTCCTCTCAAAGACACCATTTTTAGCATCTATTTTGGCAACTTATTTCTATCAATATAAAAGTACTGAAAAAAATTTTTTTTGACTTCTGGCCAAGATGGAGGCATAGGTGGACACACCATACCTCCATGCACAACCAAGATAGGAACAACAACAATTTATAAACAGAATAACATCCAGAACTCACAGAAAATTGATTTAAATGAAAGTCAGACAACCAAGAAGTTGAAATAGACCTGTTCATTCAGACCAGTAGGAGGGGTGGAGCTGGGCAGCTGGGCACGGGTCGCAGTGCAGAGAGCAGAGTTGGGTCCGGGCACATAAGGCATCCAAGGGTGTGTAAGGCATCTGGGGAGTGCAAGACCGCAGCGGGTGGACCCTGAGTGTGCTTGCGGCAGCTGGCAGGCCCCGGCAGAGGGGTGGCACCCGGCAGACCCAGTGAGGCGGCGATTGTAAAGCAAGGCAGTGCGCGCAACTCAGGATCCCAGCGCTGGGAACTAGAGCCTTGGGACACTGATCTCAGATGCCTGTGGGAGTTGAGGCGCAGGGAGAGACACCCAGTCTCACAGGAGAGATCGTTGGAGGGTCTCATAGTGTGCACAAGCCCACCCACATGGGAATTGGCACCAGAGGAGCCCAGTTTGCTTGCAGGAAGCAGCAGAAGGGACTGAGGTCCCACGGAGAACAGAGCAACTGCCATTGTTCCCTCTTGAACCTGCCCCCCCATACAACGTCACAACCCAGCGCCTGGGGTGACCCGCCCTGGTGAACACTAAGGCTCCACCCCCTACTGTAACAGGTGCGACCAGACCAAAAAAAAAGACAGAGAGATGGCTCAAACAGAAGAACAAATTAAAGCCCCAGAACTCATCCTTTTAAGCAACTGAGAAATAGCCAACCTATCAGATGTACAGTTGAAAACACTGGTAATCAGGAAGCTCACAGAATTGGTTGATTTTGGTCAGAAATTAGATGAACAAATGCAGGCTATGATAAGAGAAATGAAGGAAAATGCACAGGGAATCAATAGTGATGGGAAGGAAACTGGGACTCAAAACAATAGAGTGGACCAGAAGGAAGAAAGACAACCAAACAGGAAAGAATGGAGAAATAAGAATTCAAAAAAATGAGGAGAAGCTTAGGAATCTCCAGGACATCTTTAAACATTCCAACATCCGAATTATAAGTTTACCAGAAGGGGAAGAGGAAAAGCAAGATATTGAAAATTTATTTGAAAACATAATGAAGGAGAACTTCCCCATTCTGGCAAAGAAAATAGAGTTCCAGGAAGTCCAGAAAGCTCAGAGAGTCCCAAAGAAATTGGACCCAAGAAGGAACACGCCAAGGCACATCGCAATTACATTAGTCAAGGTAAAAATGAAGGAGAGAATCCTAGAAGCAGCAAGAGATAAGGGGACAGTAACCTACAAAGGAGTTCCCATCAGACTGTCAGCTGATTTCTAAAAAGAGATCTTACAGGCAAGAAGGGGCTGGAAAGAAGTATTCCAAGTCATGAAAGACAAGGACCTACATCCAAGATGACTCTATCCAGCAAAGCTTTCATTTAGAATGGAAAGGCAGAAAAAGTGCTTCTCAGATAAGGTCAAGTTAAAGGAGTTCATCATCACCAAGCCCTTATTTTATGAAATGTTAAAGGGACTTATCTAAGAAGATAAAAAAAAAATCATGTATAGTAAAATGACAGCAAACTCACAATTATTAACAATCACACCTAAAACAAAACCAAAAGAAACTAAGCAAACAACTAGAACAGGAACAGAACCACAGAAATGGAGATTACATGGAGGGTTATCAACAGGGGAATGGGGTGGGGAGAGAGTGGGTAAAGGTACAGAGAATAAGTAGCATAGATAGTAGGTAGAAAATAGACAGGGGGAGAGCAAGAATAGTATGGGAAATGTAGAAGCTAAAGAACTTATGACACATGAACTAAAGGGGGAGAATGTGGGTGGGAGAGGGTGTGCAGGGTGGAGGGGAGTGAAGGGGGGAAATGGGACAACTGTAATAGCATAATCAATAAAATATATTTAAAAAATTTTGTAATTCCTTCACCTTCTTTCAATCAGTCCCCACCTCTTCTAGCCTGTCTTACAGCCATCAGACTATTCCATGATTCTATGCCTGTGGTTCTACTTTGCTCATTAGTTATTTTGTTAAAGAATATATATGAGGACCCATGGACATGGACAAAGTTGAAGGGACTGATTAAGGAACTGGGGGGCAGGCTGAGGGGAGGATGGTGAAGGGGGGAAAAGTGGGACAACCATAATAGCATGAAAAATAAAATATTAAAAATACATCAGTATATATACAGCTTATTACCCTAAGTTATATATTTATATCTATATCACCTCTGACACCTATAAAGAATAAATATTAAAAGATAAAATAGAGTCTTGCAGTCAAGATGGAGGCATAGGTAAACACAGCTCATCTCCTTGCACAATCACAGCAAAAATACAACTAGACTACAAAACAAATATTAACCAGAATCATATAAAAATTGAGCTGTATAGAAGTATGACAACCAAGGAATTACATTCATACAGAGGGATAGGAGGGGCAGAGATGCTTAGAGAGGCACAACATATGGAAACAGAATGGTCAGTCACATACCCACATTTGTGAATAAAAATTGGGAGGGATACCTCAGGAGTGAGGGATCCTAGCTCCACACCAGACCACCCAGCCCAGGGTTCCAGTGCCAGGAGGATGAATCCCCATAACTTGTGTTTGTAAAAACCCATGGTGGTTGGGGTGGTGAGAGATTCTCAGGAATCTCCTCTTAACAGGCCTGCAACATACTTAGGACTTACATAGACTCACTCCCTCTGGGCTTCAGCACTGGGGCAGCAGCTGGAAGGGCACCAGTGGTGGGTGGGGAGAAATTGAAGTGCCTGGCACCAGAGTGAATGCCAGGGGAAAGCTTCCTCCCAGACAAAACTCCAGAGTCCAAGCAGTGGCATTGTCCTCTCTCTGATCTCTCCTCACACAGAGCCACAGAGTGGTGACACCATATCACAGACTACATCAACTCGATTCACATGGGTTGCCCTGCCCTGGTGTTTACCTAATGCTCCACCCCATCCAACTTAGCTGTGCACTTTTCTGCAATAGGCCATGCTACTGAGACAGAAAGTCAAAGTAGCACTAACAAATACAGAGAAACAAACACAGGGAGGCTGCCAAAAAGAGGAGACAAAAAGTATGGTCTAATTGAAAGAACAGAAAAAAGTTCTAAAAAAGAACCAAACAAAATGGAGATAAGCACTCTATCAGATGCACAGTTCAAAATACTGGTTATCAGGATGCTAAAGGGGCCCATTGGGTACTATGACAATATAAAAAAGATCCAGGCAGAAATAAAAGTTACACTAAGTGAAATCAAGAAAAAATTACAGGGAACCAACAGTGGAGTAAATGAAGCTTAGAATCAAATCAATGATTTAGAACATAAAGAAGAAAAAAATATTCAATCAGAACAGCAAGAAGAAAAGAATTAAAAAAAAACGAGGATAGGCTAAGAAGCCTCTGGGACAACTACAAAAGTACCAACATTCACATCATAGGGGTGCCAGAAAGAGAAGAGAAAGAGCAAGAAATTGAAATCTTATTTGAAACAATAATGAAAGAAAACTGTCCTAATATGGTGAAGGAAACAAACGTACAAGTCCATGGAGCACAGAGTCCCAATCAAGATGGATGTATAGAAGCCCACACCAAGACACAGCATAGTAAAATGCCAAAGGTTAAAGATAAAGAGATAATCTTTTTTTAATATCCCCAAATTTTATTTTATTTTATATTTATTTTTTATTGTTGTTCAATTACAGTTGTCCCCATTTTCACACCATTATTCTCCCCTGCCCTACCTACCCACCTCCCACATTCAATCCTCTCCTCCAACACCATTGTCTTTGTCCATGGGTCTTTTATACATATTCCTTCACCATACTGCCCCTTCTTTCCCCTGTTATCCCTCTCCCACCCCCTCTGGTTATTGTCAGTTTTTTCTTTATTTCTATGTCTCCGGTTTTGTTTTGCTCGCTTATTTTGTGGATTAGGTTCCATATATAGGTGAGATCATATGATATTTGTATTTTATCACCTGGATCTCCAGTTCCATATATACTGCCTCAAAGGGTAGGAGTTCCTTCTTTTTTTCTGCTGAGTAATATTCCATTGTGTAAATGTACCACACTTTTTGATCCACTCATTCACTGATGGGCACTTGGCTGTTACCAACATTTGGCTATTTTAAATTGCACTGCTATGAATATTGGGGTGCATAAGTTCTTTTCAATTGGTGTTTCAGGGTTCTTAGGATGTAATCTCAGCAGTGGAATTGCCAGGTAAGAAGGCAGTTCCATTTTTAGTTTTCTGAGAAAATTCCATACTGTTTTCTACAGTAGCTGCACCAGTCTACATTCCCACCAACAGTGCACTAGGGTTCCCTTTTCTCCACGATCTCTCCAACACTTGTTTTTTGTTGATTTGTTTATGGTGGCCATTCTGACCAGTGTGAAGTGGTATTTCATTGTGGTTTTAATTTGCATCTCTAAAGAGACAAACTTAAAAGCAGCAAGAGAAAAGCAGATGGTACCTACAAAGGAATTCCCATAAAACTGTCAGCTGATTTCTCAAAAGAAACCTTGCAGGCTAGAAGGAACTGCCAAGAAGTATTCAAAGTGGTGAAAGGAAAAGCTATAAAACCTAGATTACTCTATCCTTTGAAGCTATCATTTAGAATTGAAGGGTAGATAATGTACTTCCCAAACAAGGTAAAGCTAAAGGAGTTGATCATCACCAAGATGTTATTATGTAAAATGTTAAAGGAACTTATTTAAGAAAAAGAAGAAGATCAAAACTATCAACAGTAAAATGGCAATAAATTCACAATGATCAACAATTGAAACTAAAAAAAAAACCTGAGCAGGAAACCAACCATATGGGAGAACATATTTGTCAATGGTACCTCAGACAAAAGTTTCATTTCCAAAATATATAAAGAACTCACATGACTCTGCATCAGGAAGACAAACAATCCAATTTAAAAACAGGCAAAGGATCTGAATAGACACTTCTCCATGGAGGACATACTTCTCCAAGGACTCCACAGACATATGAAAAGATGTTCAACATCACTAGTTCTCAGAAAGATGCAAATTAAAACTACAATGAGATATCACTTCACACCTGTCAGAATAGCTGTAATTAACAAATTAACCAACAACAAGTGCTGGCAAGGTTGCGGAAAAAAGTGAACTCCAGTACACTGTTGGTGGGAATGAAGACTGGTGCAGCCACTGGAAAACTGTGGAATTTCCTTTAAAAACTAAAAATTGAACTGCCTTTTGACCCAGTGATTCTGCTGCTAGCAATTCCAAAGAACTTATGCACTCCTATGTTCATAAGGTTGCTATTACAATAGCCAAGTGCTGGAAACAGCCTAAGTGCCCATCAGTAAAAGAGTGGATCAAAAAACCATGGTACATTTGCACAATGGAATACTACACAGCATAAAGAAAGAACTACCTTTTGTGACAGCATGGATGGAATTGGAGAATGTTTGGCCTAGTGCAAGTCAGGTGGTGAAAGACAAATACCACATGATCTCACCTATAAGAGAAATCTAATGAACAAAATAAACTAACAAACAAAATAAAACCAGTGTCATGGAAACATGCAACAGATTGAAAGTAACCAGAGGACTGGGAGGAGGGGTATAATGGTGGAAAGAAAGGGAAGGGACTAGAGAAAGAACATGTATGAATGACCCATAGACCTGGACAACAGTGTGGGAATTCCATGGGAGTGGGGGTGTGGGATTAACCCCCACATAACATATGGTGGGATGTGCAGAGTAGGGCAAAGGGGGAAAATTGGGGCAACTGTAGGAGAATAACAATAAAAAGTGATTTAATAAAAAATAATAAATAAAATCATTTCTAAATTTAAAATAACACAAATTAAGCAAACAGGCAGAACAGGGACAGACTTATAGATATGGAGATCATTTGAAGGGTTGTCAGTTGTGAGGGGGAAGGGTGAGAATGGAGGAAATGGTGCAGGGATTAAGAAGTACAAATTGGTAGGTACAAAGTAGACAGGGGAATGTTAAGAACGGTATAGGAAATGAAGAAGCCAAAGAAGTTATATGCATGACACATGGACATGAACTAAGGGGTGGGGGGTGTTGCCAGAGGGAATGGGGGAGTATATGATGGATGGAGGCAAAGGGGGAAATACAGGGAAAACTGTAACAGCATAATCAAAATATATTACAAAAAGATAAAATAGAAATAAAATATATTTTAAAGTAATTTTTATTTATTATCATACTATTTTGTTAATAGTTTTTGTTTTATATTTATTAATAGTACCAAAGTTTTATCTCCCACCTAAAATATTATCAATAATGTCTTGGAGTCTCAGTTTTTAAATGTTTTTCTAACTGGAATGGTTGATATTTCAAGCCATAGATATACATCCTTAAATGAGATTCATTTTTAATCATAGTGACTTTATTTATGTTTTTTTCTTAATAATAATGACTTTAAATCCATATATTAAGTAGTTTTCCTGATTCTTTTTTATAATCTTGATCCTTATTAGTTTGACTTCTTTTCTGATGTTGATACAGAGAGATCTGATTACATCACGGGGGAAAGCAGAGAGGACCCATAGGGGGAGGCAATGGTCAACAGTCTAGGACCAGATTGACTGAGAAGACAATTCCTCCAGATTCGTGGAATTATGTGCCAGAAGATTTAGAATAAAAAGAGGGCAGAGGCTGGCTCTCTTCCTTGAGGATGCCTGGATGATCATGCTGCAGCTGCCTGCATTTCCCAAATGATGGTATTTTGGATGGATTTTGGATGGGAGAATAAACTCCAGGCACAGCCTAGGGTCAGGCTCGTCTGGCAAAGGGTGGCAAGGTGATTATTGTTTGGGTGTTCTAGAGGTGCTGAGCTGAGAGGCAGAAGCTTGCCAGTCTACCAAAATTGTGTAGCTTTTGTCTCCTGTGTTGTTTTAGTTTGTAAATTAATCCTATAGAAATAAGATAATTACAAACTAACAGAAGAAATTATAGGGGAACTTAGGTGTTAACGGTTTTAGCCTTAATTGACAGGCTTAAGTGATTAAAGCTGGAAGAGTTCAGATTTCAAAATTGTGAAGCTTTGAATAAAGACTCCTTTCCTTTATCACCAAACCTTTGCCCCCAGAATTTTGCCTGGAGAGAGGCAGCAGGACCCACTTGCTGTTTGGTAACAATGTCTCATTAAATATTACTTTTTTCCCTCCTAATTTTGCTTTTTAGAGTGTATATGGAATGAAGAAGAATCAGCATCACCTTTATTTTTCCCTTTTCCAGATATTATTAGTATTCTCTTAATTGGTGATTTTTTTTTTTACCCCTTTATTCCCCTCTGTTCATTACTTCCCTTCCACCAGCATTCCCCCACCTTAGTTCATGTCCATGGGTCATACATACAAGTTCTTTGGTTTCTTCATTTTCTATACTATTCTTAACCTCCCCCTGTCTATTTTGTACCTACCATTTGTGCTTCTTATTCCCTGCACCTTTTTCCATTTCTCCCCCTCTTCCTCCGCACTGATAATCCTCTATGTAATCACCATTTCTGTGATTCTGTTCCTGTTGTAGTTGTTTGCTTAGTTCATTTTTGTTTTTGCTTTTGCTTTTATAGGTTTGGTTGTTAATAGTTGTGAGTTTGTTGTCATTTTACTGTTTGTATTTTTTTTTTCTCACATGAGTTCCTTGAACATTTCATATAATTAGGGCTTGATGATGATGAATTCTTTTAACTTGACCTTATCTGGGAAGCACTTTATCTGCTCTTCCATTCCAAATAGTAGATTTGCTGGATAGAGTAATCTTGGATGTAGGTCCTTGCCTTTCATGACTTCAAATACTTCTTTCCAGCTCCTTCTTGCCCATAAGGTTTCTTTTGAGAAGTCAGCTGGTAGTCTTACGGGAACTCCTTTGTACGTAACTGTCTCCTTTTCTCCTGCTGCTTTTAAGATTTTCTCCTTATCTTTAATCTTGGGTAATGTAATTATGATGTTTCTTGGTGTGTGCTATCTTGGCTCCAACTTTTTTTGGACTCTCTGGGCTTTCTGGACTTCCTGGAAATATATTTCCTTTACCAGATTAGGGAAGTTCTACTTCATTATGTTTTCAAAACAGTTTTCAATTTCTTGCTCTTCTTCTTCTTCTGATACCCCTATGATTCAGATGTTGGAATGCTTAAAGTTGTCCTGGAGGTCCCTAAGCCTCTCCTCATTTTTTTTTTTTGAATTCTTGTTTTTTCATTCTGTTCTGGTTGAATGTTTATTTCTTCCTTCTGCTCCAAACTGTTGATAGGAGTCCCGGTTTTCTTCCCTTCACTGTTGGTTCTCTGTACATTTTCCTTTATTTCACTTTTCATAGCCTTCATTTTCCCCTCTATTTTGCAACCACACTCAACCATTTCTGTGAGAGTCCTGATTACCAGTGTTTTGAACTCTGCATCTAATAGGTTGGCTCTCTCTTCATCACTTAGTTGTGTTTTTTTCTGGAGATTTGATCTGTTCTTTCATTTGGGCCATATTTTTTGTCTCAGTATGCCTGTTATATTGCAGGGGGCCAAGCCTTAGGTATTCACCAGGGTGGGGCAACCCACACGGTTGTGTTGTGGCACTGTGTATGAGGGAGGGGTCTGAGAGGGAGCAATGCCCCTTCCTCAGCTCTTGTCAGCTTTCAGTCACTTCCTCCACTACCCACAAGCAAATTGGGTCCTTCTAGTGCTGATTCCTTGGTGGGTGGGTTTGTGTACATTCTAGGACCCTGTGGATCTCCCCAATGAACTTTCCTGTTACACTGGGAGTTTCTTCCACTACCTCAACCCCCACAGGTTTTTTCAGTCAGAGGTTTTGAGGCTTTATTTCACCATGTTGGAACTCTGGGTTGTGTAGTCTGTCCTATTCCCTAGTTGTTCCTTCCAGTTTATTGGCACATAAATGTAGGACTGCCCACTCTGCCAGCTGCCACTTTGCTGTGTATCCTATCCACTCCAGTTGCCCATCTCAGCCCTTCCTACCAGTCTGGATGAATGTTTCTTCTTTAAATCCTTGGTTGTTAGACTTCCGTGCAGTTTAATTTTCAGTAGTTCTGGTTATCTCTTTTTAAAATTTGTTGTTGTCCTTCTTTTGGTTGTTCAAGGAGGCAAAATGTATCTACTTAGGCCTCCATCTTGGCCGGAAGTCCTTAACTGGTGATCTTTTTGTGGCCATTTTGTATGTCACTGAACCATGTTATGGAATTTAATTTAGCAAAGCCAGATAATATAACCTACAATACACTTAACCAGACAATGTGAGTCCCTATGCTGACAAATGGCTGTCAGTCCTCCAATATCCCATTCCCTCAGGATTCCTTATGGACCATGAGTGTTAAGGTCCCTTTTGTCATTCGAACTAAAGGCAATAGTGTCAAGACATGGAGTAGAGACTATGTAGTTTACTGTTTACTTTTCTTTGGTGAAACATAAATGAAAACAGTAGTTCAATATTTTCTTCCTCTTGTGCCAAAAGATTGCCTTTCTCACTAGCCAAGGTAGGGATATCTTAATTTGGAGTCACTTGGATGATGAGTAGAAGTGCTTCCTCTGGGGGACTCCAGTGTTGGAAAACTTTTAGTTTCAGGAAATAGCTAATAAGCTCAGTACTCGATGCATATAAAAAGCTATTATTTCAGGAACTGCAGGTATAACCCACCTTGACTGGAGGAGACCATAAGCAGTTCCACCTCTGTGCCTTAGGAGGTCTCAAGCAATCAAGATGTTATCTGAGCCATTGTGCTCCAGGGTGAGATGCCTACCACCCAGGGCAAAACTAAAGACCACCACCTAGGACACAGATGAAAGAATGCTGTAGCTTTTATCTGAATAATTTTTTCCCTGAATTCTGAACCCATTACCTACATTTTTCTTCTCCTTATAAAAAGGGTTGGTTTAAAATGGATGTAAGATGATCTGTTAGGGTACAAACCTGCTGTCTTCTCAGATCACTGACCATATGAATAAAGCATTCCTAAAAATACAATCCCTGTCTCTGCTTATTGGGTATTGTAGGTGACAGGCAGCACAAATGCCAGCTTTTCTGGTTTCACTTCAAGGTGCAGCAGGGTGGTGCACCTCATGTCTAGGACATCATTAAATTCAATGATAGGGAATTGTATCCTAGGAAAAGAAAATAGTTTAGAAACACTAGTTATAAAACACAGAAAAATGTGGATACCATACTGTTTGAGAATTAGAAGGGTGTAGGTGGGGGAATACAGAAAGTTAAGAACTGGGATTTAGAGTGTTAACAAGATCTGACAGATGATTATTGACATAAGAAAACATGAGAAAAGGCACACAAAATAATAGGATGCAAAAGTGTTAAGCAAAGGCCTAAATCATGTGAACCCAAGAAGAATTCAGGCATGCTGGAGCCTGTTTGGAGGCCCTAGTGGCCTTAGGAAAAGTGCAGTGACTAGATGCAGTGAGGCTGAGGGCCACAGTCCAGAACTAGAGCTCCCCTGGAAAAGAGGCAACTCTTTAACACCCAGGCCTGACTCCTTAGGGGCAGAGAGGGGCAAGGTGACTGATATTGCCTCTGAACTCTAGCTACAGTGTGGGACCCAACACTCATTATCTTACAGACTGCCCTCAGGGAGAATGAACTTGGTGACTGGAAAACTAGGAGACCATAAAGAAACGGGGGAATATAGTGCTGACTTGCTAAAAGATCAATGAGAAACTAAGAACTCAATGAGGCTTGGTGTCCCAGGAAGGAAAGTATAAAGTTATAATCTTTCAAGGTCAGTACACCAAGAAGAGCAGTGAAGTTCATAGCAACATTATCACCAATGAGGAAAGTGAGAGAATGCCAACCACATGGTTGGCCGTGAGTGGAAGACCAGAGACCAACATGAAGGGGTGGGAGAGGAGAGCTGGAAGATCGTGGAAGCCCCTCACAAAGAAAAGTTTCTAATAAGCCTGGTGTGGACTTCAAGGAGAGAGATGTGTTTATTATGAACACAGAGAAGGGATTTATCTGCTGAGATGGAGTCTCCATGGTCAACTAAGGGCCCACATTTTATAAATAATAAAAGCCTAATGTCCATTTGCTAATAGGGGCTTTTTTCATGCCCTGTGTACCAGGACAAACCTCAGGCTGAACTCTTGGCTTCCCACATTATGCCTGCCTGTTTACACCACCTTAGTAACCACTGCAAGGAATCACTGTTTTTTGTTTTCAACCAATGGACTGAGCCATGCCCCATCCAGTCAGAACTACACAGTTTGTATACTTCATTTACATTACATGGACCTAATTGGGAACCTGGGCAGGCACTTTTGTTATAAAAGGCAGCCAGCCTTACTTTTGTCTTTGGGAATACAATTTAAGTTGCTACCTGAATCTTCATCTCCTGAACTGCAGCCCCATTTGCTCAAATAAATGCTTTTTATTTTTTATTACAGTCTAAAGTTATTTTGGTTTACAGTGGTATTCTAGTGACCTACTAATGGATGATAAACCATAGATTTCTGTTTTATTGCTGTTATTTATCACAATCCTATCAAACCTCAGGCTGTTGTGACTCAGGAAACTTCTTGAATCAGGGCTTCTTGAATAAGGGAAGTTACTCCAGTTATTCTGGAGGACAGTCTTGTAGATAAACTTAATGAATATGTAAGTCTCTCTCTCTCAATCTCTCTCTTTCTTCCTTAATTTAAATTTATACTGGAGACAGAGAGCACCTTTGGTCCAGGTCTAGATTTTGAAATCTGGATACAATGTAGCAGAGGAATTAGAAGCATCTGCCTTGAGTCCAACAGACCCAAGATTAAACTATTCATTCACCCTGAGACTGAAGCCAGGGCAACCTCTCTAATCTTCAACTTCCTCCATAGTAGAATGGAAATTGGAAACATATAACTAACTGTTTCCATAAATTGGGGATAATAAATAACATGCCCTCAGTATACCTACTATACAACCCTACGGAGCGTACAGAGAGCCAATAACTAAAAGGGGGCAGTCCAGATAAGGAGTACATTTCCAAATATTGCAAATCAGATTTTACTCAGTGCTAAGTAAGAGCAGCCCCAGGAAATCAATAAAGCCAACTAAATAAGCCCAGAAACTGGCAGGTCTACTGCTGGGTGCTATCCACAGCAAAAGATCTGCTCTGACCATTAAGCTGTCCATCTTAATCATTTTCAGAGCAGGCTCCTAAAATGCCACTCCTCTTTCCAAGCCCTTCAGCTGAACCACTAATAGAGAAGCTCTGGTGAAAGGAGTATGCATAGAGCACACAGTACATTTGGGGAAGAACTGAATTGTCCTACTGCCAGGCCCTGAAACAGTGCATGTTCATGCATGCACACATATGCCCCTGTGCACACATGTGTTCTTAAATACATGAGCATGTGTGTGTTGCTGGGCAGTGTGTTTCACAGAGCATCTTTAATAGTCTTGTTATATAATCTGGATTTATTTAGGTAATCTTAATCCCTGATGAAGTTTAAATAGAAGAGAATGATTTCCTCAGATAAATCCAAAATTAATAATTAACTAGGAGAGAGTATGAGAGTAACAGTTGTAAACTGCCAAGCAATGGATGATATACCAGCAAGCAGATACATTCTCTTTGGTATAGGAATGTAAGCCAGAAATCTAAGCTACTTCCCACTGGAGTTCAATTTTCCACAGTTCTTACTTTAAACTTTGAAGAAGTTACAATGCTGGCTCCACGATGTTTTATGTTTCTGTTATGATGATCAATTTATATTTGTGTTTTACTCTCAGAACATTTATTTGTTTTCATAGCCCCTCATTAGAGTGGAAGCGGTAATAACACCCTCCCAGAGAGCTGTTCCTCTCTTAGAGTATCATGTGTGAAAGAAAGGAGGCCATTTCACAAGACCCCAGTGTGACCCAGCAGGCTCTTGCTGAGAAATTGATTTATTGTTCTACTTATTTATGTATTCGTTGGTTAGAATAAACATACAAATTTGTATGTACCTTGTTAAAACAAATTTGAAAAGATTAATTGAAAAATGTTTCTAATCACATTGAATTCTTAAAAGTATATATTAGGTCCTGCTGTACAAGGAGCCCATGTTTTCTATAATCTCCTTTTCTTGTGACTTCTCAGACCTAGTTAAATCAGCAGCTTATATTTCTCAAATTTCCCAGGGCAAAGGTACAGGTCCTGAAAAAAAAATCAGAAGAGGCTTCTATAAAAGTCAGATTAGATTAATATATGCAGTTTATAGAAAAAGACATGTACAGAATTATTATTTTGCCAATTTTAGAGAAAGAGACAAGGACAAGACCTAATCATTTAATTAGTGCATGGCCACTATCGTAGATTAGAAACATCTGCTCTTTGTAGCAAATATGAGACCTACTCCTCATGTCCCTACAACTTCAAAACCTCCTTCTCTCTTTATCCTTTCTAAAGAGTTATTATATTGACCAACGTGAAAGGTAGGCAGCTCCCTAAAAGTGAAATAAATGATTTAAGATAACTTGAAATTTAGATGTGTGGAATTTTATTTTCTGGAAATTTTTAAATAAAAATAAGACTCACCATACTTGGATTTCTATGAAATACTAGTGCAGAGAATGAATATATTGTTTTATGCTCTAGTTCAGACCATGGTAGCACCTGAGCACTTACAGCCTTATAATCTCTGCTGAAGACACTTTGGAATGAACACCATTAAAACTCTGACCTCAAACCTAAGCCTCCAGGAGAAGGCATGATTGAATAAAGGAATTTGTGAAAATGTAGGAATTTCTTAATCATGCTGGTTATTTTGATTCAACACCTGAGAAATGGTTCTGACCTGAAAAAACTGGTAAAAGGAGCTAAGAAGGCAACTGTCAGACAGGAGGGTGACATGGGCAACCAGGAAGTTGGCATAATTCAGACTTGTAGTTTAGCTGCCTAATTTGGACATGCACACAAGGAAAGAGCAGAAGGGAGATGGGATCTGGGTGGATGTGCAACTACAATAAGAGATCTAATTCCCAGAATGCCCCAGGTGTCACGTCCCCAGGGCAGTCTAAACTAGTGAGCAGCATGAAGAGAATGGTGGCTCCATCATTGGCAAATCTCCATCAGCTGGAATGGAAGCTGCAGCTGCAGCAGTGGACAACTCAGAGCTTCTCCAAGGACAGATTCTGTGACTTGCTGTGATGGTGTGAGCCTGCAGAGCTAGGCTACACTGATCCCCCTCCAGCAGCTGTCTGCAAACAGACGTGGCAGCATTCCAGATGTGTGGAGGCTGGTTATGTTTTACACAGAAATCTTTGAATCTTCCTCACTGGAGGGAATAAAAACAGTCTGGAAACCCCTCCTTTACAGAGAGGGAGGAAGACCTGGATATTTCATGGTACACCATGTTCTATATGATTCTATGTTTCTGCATCTTGTAAGCCATCCACACAGCCTCCTTGATGTCTTTTGTCACTGCACTGAATTTAAAAAAGAAAATACTCTGAATGTTGGGTCTGAAAGGACATGTGTCCTAGAAAAGAGCTGTGGCCCTGGTGTCAATTCCACCTCTTTTCCCAGGTCCTTTCCTAATAATACACAGGGAAAATAGTGATGGAATAAATACCAAGTAACTTTTGGTGGGCAGAGTCTGTGGAGAGTTTCCTGAAAAAGAAAGAAAAATGAGACTGGCTGGTATAAAAAGATGCAAACAATGACATCAGCTTTAAATTTTGGAGCATGTAACTCAGCAAGCAGAAGACTGTATCCTATTCCAGTACATGCCAAAAAAATGGTAACTGAAAATGTTAAGACAGAAGTCACCAACTGAGGCTCTGAGATGTTATCTACTTCATTTAGCAGGGTCAGTGCCAGGCTGACCTGCTGCTGTTGCCTAGTGCTGCAGCCTGATGAGTAAATCAATGACTCATCCAGCTTTATAAGTGTTGTATTTATTGATTTTAGAGAGACAGACAGACAAATGGGGAGGTGGGGAGAGAGAGAGAGAGAAATGGATTTATTGTTCTACTTATTTATGCATTCATTGGTTGTCTCTTGTACTCGCCCTCACTGGGGGTCGAACCTGCAACCTCAGCGAATCAGGATGACAATCTAACTGACTAAGCTACCTGGCCAGGGCCCTCTCAGCATTTTACAGAAAAGTGGAGCTCTACATTATCTATTCTGGGCAACAGATCACCTCTATTTTTTTTATCATGTTAAGAACACATAATTTGACAGCTACTTTCTTAACATTTTAAGTGCACAATACCATATTGTTAAGTATAGGCACAATGTTGTACAGCAGATTACTAGATCTTAATCATGTTACATAGGTAAAACTTTATACACATTGAGCAGGAACCCCTCAACCCCCTCCCACCAGCTCCTGGCAATCACCATTCTACTTTCCCTTTCTACAAGTATAATTCTTTCAAACACCTCATATAAGTGGAGTCATGTAGCATTTGTTCTTCTGTGACAGCCTTAGATTACTTAGCATAATGTCCTCCAGGTCTATCTATATTGTAGCATTTTATAAAATTTATTTTTGCTTTTTGGTTGAATAATATTCTTGTGTGTATGTGTATCACATTTTCTTTATTCATTCATCCATTCACAAACAATTAGGTTCTTTTCAGAATGTGAATATTGTAAACAGCATGGTGATGTACACTGGAATGCATTCATCTCTGTGACATTCTGATTTCAATTCTGTTCAATAAATGCCCATAATTGGGGTTGATAGGTCAGATGGTAATTTTAGTTTTAGGTTTTTGAAGAATCACCATGTTGTTTTCTCTAGTGGTTGCACAAATTTACATTTGTGCCAACAGAGCACAGAGATTCCAGTTTCTGCACATCCTCACCGACACTTCCCATCTTTTGGGGGTGGTTTTCTACAATAGCCATTCTAACAGGTATGAGGAATCACCTTCAAATTTCACCAAACATGTTTTCCACATTGCTCTAAAAAGCATTATGACACAGAGTCAGGACATATTTTACAATTGTCTTCAGTAGAAAATAGAGCCTTAAAACTCAATATTTTGTACTAAAAATTTAGAGTCCAGTAAGATAAGATGGTATAGAGAGAAGTCAAACACACACACACACACACACACACACACACACACAGAGCCAGGTTTGATCCAAGTTCTGCCATTTCATAATTGTGTTGTATTTGGCAAGCCACATCCTCACTGTTACTCTGTCCCAGAGTGGTTACAAAAATTACAAGAGAAAATGTGTACAAGAAAACTTTGGAAACTATAAGACAATATAAAATGGAAGAATGTATTAATACTATTGATAATATTTGAGTATGCTAAAGTCAATTGTATTTGGCTATGGAATAAATTTCTCCACTTTTTCCACTTATGTTTAATTTTACCTGACATTTAAAGGTACTGTTAAAGAGAGAAATTGGTTGTGAATACACTATGAGTTCTGAGAGGAGAATACTATGCCAGGATGTCACCTAGATATCTGGCCTGAGTAACTTGGTATGTCATATGTCAAGATCTGGAATGCATTAATAAGAAACGTTTTGGAAGGAAATATAAAATATTTATATGTCAATCAGGGTTCTTGCAGAAAACATGGCATACTCAAGTAATTAGGAGGAATTTGGTAGAAAGCCTAATCACAAAGTTTGCGTGCAAGGTTTAAGAAAACCAACAGGGGTAGTGCATTACCCCAGTAGGGGCTGTTACCACTATTAGACCCAAAGAAGACAAAGAGGGGGTAGTTGCTAGAAGTCAGAGGGTCTCCTAATAAGAATGGAGCCTTAAGTACAGCAATACAACCTACCTCCTGGATGCAAGCAAAGAGAATAAATACTCTGGCTTCACTCTCTTTCTTCTCGCCCTCTGGACTCCTGCTGGGACCTTCTATTGGCCAAACCCAACAAGAAGGCAGAAGGTGGAGATGCCTAATCATATAGTTCATAAAAGTTACCCTCTCTGTGCACAGAGTAAGGAGGGGAAGAGTAGAGAGTGGATTCAATGCACAAAATTAACTATTCTTGTTCCTTGGATGAAGACACTATGATGCCAACACAGGAGACACACACAACCCTAGCAGTTGCTGTGTCCTCTCAGGATAAATTCAGTCATAATTCCACTGGAAATGTGAAACATTAGTTACTGTCAATACTCTTTATATACAATACAAGACATTGGGGAGGTGTGGAGAATCAGCTAATATTAAATACAGATCAACTTTCATAGCTGGTCATGGGACCCAGTTGATAAACATGGCCCCTTCCAGTCACTGTGGCCTGACAGGGTTTTCTGTGAGGACATAGCTAAATTTTCATCTTCTTTTTTTGTGTGTGTGTGTGTGGAGGGGGGGGGGGATGTGAGTATTTAGTCATCCGATATTTATTGGGTTGCCCCAGTTTTCCTTTTACCAGAACTGTTGGGCAAAAGAGCAATGTTCAGAGGCATCCCAGTGAATCCAGTAAGTTCCGAGCACGGCTCTACATGCCCTATTGTGTAGCAAAGCAGGGAGATGGGAGGAAGAGGCTGACTGAGATCCACAGGGTGGCTTTTCTTCACTAGCTGATGATTGAAAGTCTCCGAAATGGATACTGTATGGACATTTACGCAAGACGTGAATATTTACCTACTCTGGGCATATTCCAAAAGTTCACTCAACTACTACTTTCCCCAAAACTTCTTGCACAAATATTTGAAAGTTTTAAGTTCTTATCCAGCAGATCCACTCATCAGTCACTTCCCATGAATGAATGTAGATCCTTATGAGGCCATCCTCTTTCCACATGAACTGAACTGGATATATTATATGAAGTTTGGCCCTCTGGGAGGCTTTCCCTTCACATCAGGGACAGCCCCACATAGGACTACAATGTAGTTGCTGTGTAGATAACAACTGTAAACCAGGCTCACATTATTTTCTCCTCCACTGGCCACTCATGAGTATGAGTCAAGGCTGAAGTTCCAAAGCAGTACAGGCAGGTACCAGAGTGTGGGCTGTCTACTTGCACAGTGTACTTGGACTTGGACTCAGGTCCTGCCCTGTTTTGTATATGCCATCTCCACATGAAAATGTAATGTTACAATTTAGTGCATCAGATGACACCCAGTTCACTGAGGGAAGCTGGAGTCACAGAGTCATTTCTCTTCCCACACAATCTGGAGCTGCTTTTCAAATGAAGAATTGTTGGCAGAAGAGGACATGTCCTTACTCTAAAATGTTGACCATGTTCTTTAAATCCATATTTAGTTTTTTTTTTCAGAGACATCTAAGAACCACTGATATTTCCACTACTATTGGACCTGGTGGGACATGTGACCCAACTGCCAGGACAGTTTGTGATACAGCACGAACGTGCTTCAGAGCCTTCTATTATTCTGGACCCATTCAAACCTATCATCTTCATGGGTTACTTGATAAATAAAGTGTCATGCTTAAACGTGGTTTATGTTGCTTTTTAAATCCTATCCATCATGTGCCCTTTTCTTTAGTCAGTGGTGCAAGGTTTGACAAGTTCCCTCACTTTAGAGGGATATCCCAAATGCCCCCAAGAAATTAGACCCCTAGAAACTTCAACAATATTTCAGACTCCTGAAATTTTGTGGTTATTTCCTCTTACCTTTGGGCACTCCTGTGTTTTACAAAGTCATTTAGGGCTCTTGCTGCATCTAGAAACGAGTTCCTATAAGCATAATGACACCCAATGATGTTTGAGGCATATCAGGTATCAGGTTGCTTTTACACTGTGTTATGATAGAGAATAGAATTGACATAGTCCAAGGCAAAGCAGTAAAACAGCAGTGTAATGCTGCCTCTGCCCTGTAAATGCAAATTATTTCCCACTCTCTTTTCTGAGTAAAGCAGGGGAAATAAAAACATTTTTCAGGCTACATACCAATTTTCAGGTAGTGGTTTGCTCCAGAAAAATAGGTCATCATAAGTAAAATTTAGTACTTTATTAACTGTGCAGTAATTTATAGTCATTTAAAATACATCTGGCTTTGGCACTAGCTAAATAGGTGAGCTCAAATCTTTGATAGTGGCCCTGATCTCTGTATGTTAGGCTACTTTTGTACTATTATCTTGGCTAGATGGTCTTGGTCCAGTTCCAAGGGCTCACACTTGACCTTTTCTACTACAGTAGATTTCACTGTAAGAGTTGGGAAACCAATGTGGGAATTTTGTCATTTAGTAAGCATATGTATACCCATTACATATTCTGGGACTAAGGAGATAACTACAGAATAGTTTTGTGATTCTTCTTGACACTGTTAGACAAAACTCTGTCACCTGATCCCTTTAAGCCACATTCTGACTGGTGGGTCATAGTAATAATTTTGATTTCTAAGGATTAGCATCAACTCCCTGCCAGTATCTAATAATCTTAGATGATTCAGGTATTTCCCTTTTCCAGTGCAGAGCTGTCATAATAAATGGTGATGGATATATTTGTGACCTCAGTGAAGAATCTTCTCTTAAAGGAACTTGGTCTCTCTTTCAATCGACATGTTCAAGGTCTATGGATTAGCTTAAGCTTGAAAGCTGATTAAGAAGTTATAAACCCCCAGTATGGCAACTAAAGTTATTCTTCTACCCACCAGACCTAGAATTTTTCTGCCAATATACAACAAGGAATATTTCAGTGTACTGTCCATTAAAATCATTCCTAGGAATCAGCCATCACCACAGATCCCTGTGGACCAAACCCTTTGAATATAACTCTACCCTTCTGTATTATTGTGGTCATCAAACCCACAATGTCTCTGAGAACAGAACACAGCCACCTGATCTCCAGCACTTAAGAATCTCATATCCTAGTGAGATTAGAGAATGTATTTCCACAGCAGAATTCCCCACAACCATCTTCAGTCTTCATAGCAAAACTGTTACAGAACAGGGCCAAGGGGGTGGGGGGGTACAATATACTATTACTGAAAGAACCCCCTACTAGGTTAAAATTGTCCGCTGCCAGAACAAAGACGTCTCTCAATGCCAGAGATGTGTGAAAAGGAAAATAAATGTTTATTTAAAGCTATATAGATTCAAAGTAGTGACCTGATGTCTTCATTAAAATATCAAGGTCCTTTACGATACCCACAGCCGTACACTGTCCTTCCTTCTCCCTCTGCCATAATTTGGGGTACCGTATCTCAGGAAAAGAAGTAGATTCAGGCTCTTGGCACCATCAGGTGGGTCACTGTCAGGATCTCCAGCTCCGGACCCCGGTTAATCCAAAGTCATGTGGCACCTTCTCATGGCCCATCAACAAGGGTCTTTTCACCCTTTTTCTTCCTGGCATCTCTCCTGATTCCTAAGCCACATGGCCAAGAAGTGCACCCCAAAGCCGTAGGGGTCCCCACTCTGGCAGAAACCATGTGGTCTTCTGTCACCGAGGCTGTGGGGGTCCTCATTCTGCCAAAAGTGAGTGGTTCTCTCTCAGCAAAGCTGTAGGGCTCTCCACCCTGGCCAAAGCTACGTGGTTCTCCCCCACCAAAGCTGCATGTGTCCCACTCTGGCAAAACCATGTGGTTCTCTCTGCACTGCCATAGCCATGTGGTTCTCTCCTCCTGCCAAAGCCATGGAGGTTTAAATCCCTATGACAATCTTCCTCTGTACCCCCATTTCCAACTTCTCCTACAATCAGTTACACCTGCCAGCATTCCTGTATTATTCCAAGTTTACTGGGCTGCCATCGTGAGTATGGGCAGGTGTGGCTCCATGTCATGAAGCCAATCTTCTCCAAGCTCTCACACAGGCACTGTAACCAGGGGGACCTGTCCCCCAGTTACATCTTGAATGGAAGTCCCTTCCATCCCCCTGGCTCAAGGCATGGCCACAGCTATTTAACATATCTATGCAACCAGTTAAAGGTTATAGATAAGTTAAATGACCATGCCAGAGGTTAGCTGCAAAGCTGTTGCTGTACAAAACAGCTCTGCATGGTCCTGCTTCATGTGTCCCTTCACCCAACTCATGCCTGTTGGGGGTAGGGGAGGGACATCCTATGTATCTTTCTAATATTTCCTGGACACCTTGAGTTCTAGACCCCATTCCAAATCTCTATTTGGGGCCCCACTCTTGGCTGCATCCTGTAACAAAACCACTACATAGCTTCCTGAGAATGCTGTTTCATTTCTTAATGTTTTGATGAAGGAAGTGTCCTCTGGGCCCTACCAGGGAATAAAAAATAGCTGCTCAGATTGCAGTAATAGGTCTATGCCAACTTTTCTATCTCCCTTACCTCCACACTCTTTCCTGTACAACTATAGTTCTTAGTCAGGAAAAACATGTGCCCTCCACCTAAGGGACATTTGGCAATGTCTGTAGACAGTTTTGTTGTCACGACTGGAGGTGGAGCACTACTGGTATTTAGTGGGTAGAGGCCAACAATGCTGCTAAACATCCTATAGGACACAGGACACACCCCCCACAACAAAATATTCTCAAATCCACAATGCCTGAGGGCAAACTTAGACGTGCTGGTGTGGTATCTGGACCTGGGCTTGAACCATTGTAAGGATGCTGGGCACTTAATTTTACCACATACACAGGATTAGAGCCTCAGTATAGCCACTGATTCAAAACACGGTATTTATGGGGTTAGAGGCTTGAGTAACCAGAGTGCTATCCAATGGGAAGAGAAAAATCCACAGAGACGTTAATTCTTAGAATTCAAAAAGTACCTAAGTAAAGTAAAAACCATGAAAGGCAGTCAACTAAACCAACAAACTGAAGAATCTCTAAGCTTACTCATCTGGCATAACTGCCACTGTGCACCCTTTGACCAACATCTCCCCACTCCCTTCCTCCCGGTCTCTGGTAACCACCCTTCTCCTCTCTGTTTCTATGTATTCCACTTTTTCAGATTCCACATGTAAATGAGATCATGCAGTTTTTCTCTTTCTCTATCTGCTTTACTTCACTTAGTTTAATGTCCCTCAGTTTCATTCATGTTGTTGCAAATGGCAGGGTCTCCTTTTTAAGGCTAATATTCCACTGCCTATGTTTTAGATGAAGAAATTCTAGTATGTATATACAGATGCCATTGGCAGATGGACATTTAGGTTGTTTCCATATTTTGGCTATTGTGAATAAGGCTACAATGAACATGCAGTGAAATTGTCTCTGTGAGATACTGATTTCGTTTATTTGGGGCAACATCCAGGAGACGGACTGCTGGGGCATACAGTGGTGCTATTTTCAGCTTTTCGAGGAATCTTCAGACTGTTTTCAACAGCAGCCTTACCAGTTTACTTTCCCACCACCAGTGTATGAAGATTTCATTTTCTTACACATCCTCACAATACTGTTTTAATTTTGTTAGAAAATATTATAAAACTAAGTATGTAGGTAAAATTTAAGAATGACTACTAAAAGTATCAGATTATCAAAATTGAAATGTATGTATCTATTATGTTGGCAAAAATATGAAAAGAAAAATGGTTGGGAGATAGTTAAAACAGTATTTGTTGAAACATAAAACATTAATATAACAAAGATAAAAAATAAATTAAAATATTAAAGGGTGAGCCCTGACTGGTGTGGCTCAGTGGATTGAGTGTCAGCCTATGAACCAAAGGGCCACCAGTTCAATTCCCAGTCAGGGCACACGCCTGGGCTTCAGGCCAAGTTCCCAGTAGGGGGCACCTGAGAGGCAACCACACATTGACGTTTCTCTCCCTCTCTTTTTCTTCCCTTCCCCTCTCTCTAAAAATAAATAAATAAATGAATTCTTTAAAAAGTAAAATAAAAATTAAGGGGTAAAAATAAAGTAGAAAAGATAAAAATACAATGAATTTAAAAATAAGATATAAAAAAACTCCAAAAGTTAGTTAAATACATATCAAACAGATAAAAAGAAGAGCTATAAGTAAGTACAAATAGTAATAAAAAATAGAGTTATCTAAAAGAAACTAAATAGAGTTTTAAAAATTGCTAAATATCTCATTTTAATTGACGATTTATTTTATCCCAAGTGCCATACTACACACTTTGTGTGTGCTTGCAAAGACATTATTTTATTCCTCATCTTAGGGGGAAGTTGTTTAATATTCCAATGTGCAGTATAATGTCTGCTGTAGGTTTTTTCTGCTTAGACATTCTTTATCAGACCAAGAAATACCTTTTTATTTACAGTTTGCTAAGAGATTTCATTATATGCTTTTCCAATGCCTTTTAGAATAATCATTAATTTCTCTGGTGTCAGTGTGGTAAATACATCCAACTTTTGGTATGGTGTTTTATCCTTCTCAAGGTCACTGGATTTGATTTGCCAATGTTTTGTAAAGAATCATTGCATACGTGCTCATGAGGGAGATTGATTTCTAATATCCTTTCTTGTAATGTCCTTGTCAGGTTTTGAAATCAGTGTTATGACATCTCATAAAAAGTTCTCAAATCCACAACGCCTGAGAGTAGATTAGGAGGTGCTGGTGTGACATCTGGACCTGGGCTTGAACCATGTGAGGGTGCTGGGCACTTAATTTTACCACATATTTTCCTTCTCTTTTACATATTTTATTAATTGTGGTATAATTTACACAAAATAATGTGCACAGACATTGAACATTCAGTTTGGTAGGTTTTGACAATGATATAAGCCTGGAACAAGATACAGAACATTTCCAGTACCCTAGGAATTTCTCTCATACCCCATTTCACCCACAAGCCACCACTTAGCTATTTTTAACAAACGCATCAGTCTTGTCTATTCTTGATTTATACACAAATAGGATTATATAGTATATATTGTTTTATGTATGGAACTTTGTCTAATATAATGTTTATGAAATTCATCCATGTTGTTAACTATATCAGTGATTCATTTTTATTACCATGGCCCAGTCTATTGTATGACTGTATCACAAATTGTTTGTTCATTCTCTTGTCCACAGACATTTATTTTAACTTTTACCTATTATGAATAAGGTTATTCTGTACAAGTCATTTCATGGATACATGTTTCCATTTTTCCTGAGAAATACCTAAGAAAGGCACCGTTGTCTGATTTTTAACTATCAAAAACAGACAATCAGTTTTTCAAAATGTCTGTACCATTTCACACTCCTACCAGCAATGTGTGAGAGTTCTAGTTGCTCCAAATCCTTGACAATGTTTGGTATTATCAATGTTTTTTAAAAGCCATACTTGTGTCTATACAACTGTATTTAGCTGTGGTTAATTTTGTATTCCTTATGACTAATGATATTATACAACTTCATATTCTTATTCACAATTTGAATAACTTTTATAAAGTTTCTGCTCAGGTCATTTTCATACTTTTATTGATGTTTAAATCAATTTTTAGGATTTATTTAAAAGTATTTTCTAGTGAAGGAGACACTAATATGGTTTGACTTTGGGTGGTGGGCACACAGTGCAACATACAGATCTAATATCATAGAATGCATACCTGATACCTATATCCTAGATAAAATACATGACCTTTGTCATAGACACATATTGTAAATATTTTTTTCCTTGGCTGTCATTTGCTATACACTTTTTAAAAAACCCTCACCCAAGGATACATTTATTGATTTCAGAGAGAGGGGAAGAAAGAGAGAGAGAGAGAAGAAACACTAATCAGTTGCCTCCCATACACAACCTGACCAGGGGTCAAACCTGCTACCTAGGCATGTGCCCTGACCGGGAAATGAACCTGCCACCTTTTGGTGTAGGGATGACACTCCAACCACCTGAACTATTGACCAGGCCACCATTCACTTTCTTAATATCTCTTGTGTCGACAAGGGTTTTAATTTTTTATCATATCAGTTTTATCACTTTTCTGTTATAATTAAAATGTTTTGTGTTCTAAGAAATTTTATTTCTTTTTTTAAAAAAACTCTTTGGAATACAATATGCCACACTAGTATAATTTTGTTCCTTAATATTTGAATTCAGTTATGAAATAATCTAGGCCTCCATTTTATTGTGAAAAGGTGTTGAATAAATAATTCAATTCCTTAAATAGGAATAGAACTACTCAGATTTTTTCTTTATGCCTCTTAAGCTTTATTTTTTGAGAATTTTTATACATTTTATTCAAATTAACAAATTGTTATAATAAAATTGTACATAACATTTTTATATTTTTAGGTGTGTCTTAGAATGTGTATTAATGTTCTATTTTCATTACTTAGAATTAAAACTTCTGTTTTCTCTCTTTTACTTGATCATTCTTTCTCCCTTCTTTCTGTACTTTTTAGTATATTTTATTGATTATGCTATTTCACTTGTCCATCCTTTTCTCCTCTTTCTCCTCCTCCACCCTACACCCCACCTCCCTCCAGAATTCCGCCCCCTCAGTTCATGTCCATGGGTCATACACGTAAGTATTTTGGCTTCTCCATTTCCTATCCTTTTCTTAACCTCCCCTTGTCTATTTTGTTCCTACCAATTATGCTCTTATTCCCTGTATACTATTTCCCCTATTCTCCCCTGGCCCTCTTCCCAGTGATAACCGTCCATACGATCTCCATTTCTGTGATTCTGTTTCTGTTCTATTTGTTTGCTTACTTTGTTTTTGTTTTTGTTTTTTTTAGGTTTAGTTGTTGATAACTGTGAGTTTGTTGTCATTTTATTGTTCACAGTCTTCATCTTCTTTTTCTTAGGTAAGTCCCTTTAACATTTCCTATAATAAGGGCTTGGAGATGGTGAGTTCTTTCAACTTTACTTTATCTGGGAAGGACTTTATCTCCCCTTCCATTCTAAGTGATAGCTTTGCCAGATAGAGTAATCTTGGATGTAGATCCTTGCCTTTGAAGACTTTGAAGACTTCTTTCTAGCCACTTCTTGCCTGCAAAGTTTCATTTGAGAAAGCAGCTGAGAGTCTTATGGGAATTCCTTTGTAGCTAATTATCTCCTTTTCTCCTGCTGCTTTTAAGATTTTCTCCTTATCTTTAATCTTGGGTAGTTTAATTATGATGTGTCTTGGTTTGTTCCTCCTTGGGTCTAAATTTTTTGGGACTCTCTGGGCTTCCTGAACTTTCATGTCTGTTTCCACCAGATTGGGGAAGTTTTTCTTCATTATGTTTTCAAAAAAGTTTTTAATTTCTTGCCCTTCCCCTTCTTCTGGCACCCCTATGATTTGGATGTTGGAACATTTAAAGGTGTCCCAAAGGTTCCCAAGCCTCTCCTCATTTTTTTGAATTCTTGTTTCTTCATTCTGTTCTGGTTGAATGTTTATTTCTTCCTTCTTCTCCAAACTGTTGATTTGAGTCCTGGTTTCCTTCCCTTCACTGTAGGTTCTCTGTCCGTTTTTCTTTATTTCACTTTTCATAGCTTTTTTTCCCCTCTATTTTGCAACCACACTCAACCATTTCTGTGAGCATCCTGATTACTAGTGTTTTGAACTCTGCATCTGATAGGTTGGCTATCTCCTCATTGGAGTTTTGATTTGTTCTTTCATTTGGGCCATATTTCTTTGTCTTGGTGCACCTGTTATGTAGTAAGGGGCAGAGCCTTAGGTATTCATCAGGGTGGGGCAACCCACATGGCAGTGTTGTGGCACTGTGTGTGAGGGAGGGGTCTGAGAGGGAGCAGCGTCACTTTCTTGACTCTCACCCCACTTTCAGGCACTTCCCCTGCTACCCACAAATGAATTGTGCCCTTCAGGTGCTGATTCCCAGGTGGGTGTGTTTATGTATGTTCTAGGACCCTGTGGGTCCCTCCAGTGAACTCTCCTGTGAGACTGGCAGTTTCTCCTAACACTTCAATACCCACAGGTTTTTTTATAGCCAGAGGTTTGGAGGCTTTATTTCCCCATGATGGAACACTGGGTGGTGTGGTCTGTCTCACTCCCCAGTTGTTTCTCCTGGTTTATCTGCACGTGCGCCTGGTCTGCAAGCCACCATGCTGCCACGTGTCCTCTCCACCTTGGCTGCCTGTGTCTGCCCCTCCTACCAGTCTTGATAAATGTTTCTATTTGACTTCTTGGTTGTTGGACTTTCATACAGTTTGATTTTTCTGGCAGTTCTAGTTGTTTTTTGCTTTTAAATTGATTGTTATCCTTCTTTTGGTTCTGTGAGGAAACAAAGTGTATCTAACTACACCTCCATCTTGACCATAAGTCTACTTGATCATTCTTAATAGGGTTTTATTAATACTATATTCTCTATTTTTCCAAATAACCAATTTTTGTTTCTATTGATTTTCTCAATTGCTTGTGTATTCTCTATTTTATATTTAGTTTCTAGTATCTTTTTCTTTCTACTTTCCTACCTTTAGTTTGCTGTTATTTTTATATTTTCTTGAGATAGAAACTTAAATCACTCATTTTCAAACTTTTTATTTTCTAATATATGAGTATATGTGATACTTCAGGGTATTATTTTTCCTCCAATAACTGTTTAAGCTAGATTTCTATAAGTTTTATGATTTGTATATTTGTAACCATTCATTCAACATATTTTACACTTTCTATTTGATCTTGTCTTTGACCTATGGATTATTTAGAAAAGTATATTTAATTCCACACTTTTGGACTTTTCTATTTATTTTTTTGTTAGTGATCTCTAGTTTAATTCCATTGTCGCAAAGAAACACACTCAATAATATCAATCTTTTGAAATTTGTTGATACTTTCTTACGGCCTAACACATGTTCAATTTTAGGAAATATTCTGCGTGCTCTTGAAAATGTTAATTTCATAATTTTTGGATGCAATATTCTCTATTATCAATTAAACTAACTTAGTTAATCCTAGTTTTCTGGTATTCCTTATCTTTACTAATTTTATTTTATTTTTCTATTGCATACAGGAAAAGAAGTCTTAGTATCTCCATTATGATTTTGGATACTGATACAACTTCTACAGAGGGCAATTGTCAACATTATTTATTCATTCAACAAATATTTATAATTATACCACTACGCTTTTTGCACCATGGGTGCTCTGAGAGACCTTACATGGTTAGCTCAGAAAATAATAATTAAATGAGCATCAATAATAAAAGTTAATAAATGTAATAAGAGGGCCACAACTAGATACTATAGCGACATCTGGAAAACTATTCTAGGAGATGATATTTAAGCTGAATCCTAAATAGAGGAAATTAGTTGAATATAATAATTGCTCTACTACCCTCCTCTACCTGGCTGTGTATCAGAGTAAGTAACACTTTCCAGGTCTTTTCTCCTTTGACTTCAATGTAAATTCAGCCAGTGAGAAGCTCTGGGAGACCAGATGGTGAGAGGAAGAAAAATTCAGTACTAGTCCTCCTCTTCCTTTTTCTTTCAATAGGATCCCAAGCAATGGCTGCATCTCCTTCAGGGCTCCAGGTCTCATAAGGTATCTCCTCTCTCCATGGGACCAGCTTCTGCTTTGATTTTAGCATATACCTGGTTTGTAGGATCAAGTAACACCATGTCCTCTCTTTATCCCTCCAAGCCTAAGGGTGGTGGTTATTTCTTGTTCTTGGCATTCACTAGGTTACTCATCTCCTTGCTAGCTTTCTCAGTTCTTCCACCACCCATGTGACCAATTCCTTGTATTAAATTTCTTTCTGTCTGAAATTTTACAGTGGTTTCAGTTTCCTGAGTGGACCTTGACTAATACAGGACTAGTACTCCAGAAAGAGAGAATAGCATATCCTAAAAGTTAGTCTTGCTAGAGAGGAAGAAAGAAAAAAATATAATGGGAGGAGAAGAAAGAAAGGGGAAGTAGCATGATTCAAGATGAAATGTTTTCAGGTGAAGAGATTCATGGATGAAATTTTTTTCCAGGATCTTTACTTTAGAGGGAAACCATAAGAAGGGGTCCAGTCAGGAAACTATAGAAGTAATTTGAGCAAATAATAAAAGTAGATAGTGACAGTGGACATACAGAGTGAATAGACTGGAAGGATATTTAGGAATAACGATGAGTAATGTTTGATGCTTAATGGATGGAAGAAGACAAAGAAAAAAATGAAAATACATCACTTTTTTTTCCATTAAATTGCATTTAGGGTGTTACAAAATAGACATTTTTCTAGTACTCTTATTTGGGGATCCCCCATTGAGTTCATAAAATCCTGTACTAGTAAAACAAGTGAAACATTAGGGTATTTCCATAAGCATTTTCATGTCTTTGATACCAGGGCTCAGAAGAGAGATTACCATAGGAATTCATCTCTGACACCTGAAGTTAGTGCTACTGTGCCAGATTTAAATGAAGTCTCCATTTGGCCCATCAGTTTATTGAGGTTGGTTATACAAAGAGATCCTTGTATAGTCCAGACATATCCATAATAAGGAAAATGCCAGAGTCACTATAAAACTCAATAAAAAAAAATACTGCTGTGTGTCCAAACCAGTTTTTAGTCATTTATTTAAATTATTCTGGGAAATTTTAGTAAAATGTAAAAAAATAAAAAAACATTAAGTAGATAAGAGTTATTCACAGTCCAGTTAAGAAAGGAAGGAAAAGGGGCACTCTAAAGAGAATGGGTTATAAATCTTCACCAAGCTTCTAAAATTTGAAGGCTGAAGGTCTGTTGTTTACGATTTGTCTCCCTTTCATAAGGAACTGTTGAAAAGAAGTAGTCTGGAAGGGTGAAGGAAGGGCAGGGAGGGGTGATCAGAAATTATAGAAATCCTGATTTTACACTGTAAATCAGCTAGACTTTTTTACTATTTTGTAGGCTCTTGAGGGTCTAGTGTGCTTCCTGCAGTGACAATGCAGCGAGGCACTCAAGAACACAACTCTGGAGTCGTGTTGCCTAAATTTAAATCCTGGCTTCACCTTAACTACTAGTGGGAAAAGTCCCTTAATCTCTCTGTGTCTCAGTTTTTTCATCTATAAAACAGGACATTAGCAACAAGATTTTAAAAAATTCATTTACAATAGCATCAAAGAGAACAAAATACATAGGAATAAAGTTAACTGAGACAAAGGACTTATACACTGAAAACTGCAAAATATTGCTGAAATAAATTAAAGACACAAAAAATGGAAAGACATCCCATGTTAATGAATTGGAAGACTTAATATTGTTAAGATGTCAAAACTACCCAAAATAACCTACAGATTCAATATGATCCCTAAAAAAATCCCAATGTCATTTTTGCAGAAATAGAAAAACTTATCTTAAAGTTGCTATGGATTCTCAAGACACACCAAATAGCAAAGAAAAAATGTTTTAAAAAAGGACAAAGTAGGAGATCTTACACTTCCTGATTTCAAAACTTTCTACAAAGCTAGAGTAATTAAAACAGTGTGGTAGTAGCATAAAGACAGACATTTAGAGTATTGGAATTGAATATAAAGTCTAGAAACAAACCCTGGAGATAGATGATTTTTCACAGGGGTGCCAAGACCATTCAAAGGGGAAAGGATAATGTCTTCAACAACTGATGTTGGGAAGCCTAGATATCCACATGCAAGAGAATGACTTTGGATCCTTACCTTACACCATGTAAAATAACTTAAAATGAATCAAACACCTAGATGTAAGAGCTAGAACTATAAAACTATTAGAAAAATAGCAAGATTAATACATGTGAAGCTCTCAGAGCCATGCCTCAAACCAAGTAAATGGTACTGTCTCTGTCTATGTCATGCATGGATGGCTCCATAGAGCAAAGAGTGGGCTGGTTACTGTATTCAGCAGTACGACAGAGAGAAGGGCTAATTCTCTACAGTATTGAAAACAATACCAAATAACTGAGTAGGAAAAGTAGAGAAGTCTAAAGATACAGAAACTAGCCCTGGCTGGGGTGGCTCAGTTGGCTGAGTGCTGGCCTGTGAACCAAAGGGTCACTAGTTCGATTTCCAGGCAGCCTGGGTTGTGGACCAGGTTCCTGGTGGGGGCATGTGAGAGGCAACCACACATTGATGTTCCTCTTTCTATCTCTTTCTCCCTCCCTTTCCTTCTCTCTAAAAATAAGTAAATAAAATCTAAAAAAAAAAAAAAAAGATACAGAGACCAGTAAAATCTGTGGCAGTTAATTGAATCAAATCTTGTAGCTTGTGCTGTCAGTGGTGGGAAGCCCCTCAACAACATCTAAAAAAATTCCAGTGAGGTCCTAGCTGGTATGTTTCAGTTGTTTGGGCGTCATCCTGCAAACCAAAGGTCAAGAGTTTGATTCCCAGTCAGGGCACACGCCTAGGTTGTAGGCCTGGTTCCCATTTGGGGCACATATGACCGATGTTTCTCTCTCTCATCAATGTTTCTCTCCTTCTCTTTCTCTCTCCCATCCCCTCCCTCTAAAATAAAGAAAATTTTTAAAAAATTCAATGAAGGGAAAATGTCTGCCTCACAAAACAACCCACTACCTCTTTGAAACTCTAATTGTTTATGTTTCTCTCTCTTTTTTAATGCTTTCCTGGATTAAAAGTACATATATTGATTTTACAGAGAGAGGAAAGAAGGAAGGAATAGAAAGAGAAAAAAAGAAAGACAGAAAGAGAGAAACATAGATGTGAGAGAGAAACATTGATGGGTTGCCTCCCCTACTCACCCCAATCAGGGATTGAACTTATTTTTCAGAAAATACATAGAACATTGTGTGAATAAGTGATTGCCTGATGAATAAGTGAATGCATGAAGGGGAGGGTCTAGAACCATATACAAAAAACAATCATTTACATTCCAAGTGTACAAAATAACATTAAGTAAGACAGGTCTTAATATCTTTGCTTAGATGTCCAAAAGATTGTTGGATTGTTGTTAGAAAGGAGTCATTCATTTTTAAACTTTGTAATTAAACTCCTTTTACTTCTAAAAGGATATGAAGTGGTGAAACTAAGATACATATGTAGAAGTTAGAGTGATATAGACATAGGCTCAAATTAAGAAAAACCTGCTTTTGAAATTAGAACCAACAGAGAATGGCTTTTCCCAAAGATTTGAGCTCTCCATTCTTCATAAGCCCTATGGGGATGCTGTCCGAGGAGGACAGCAAAAGGTGAGACCATCCAAGTGATATCCAGTGTGGAGATCCTATGGCATTTAAGACCTTTCAAGGCAGCTTCTTCAGCTTTGCTGGCAAGGTGAGATAGTGAACCCTTATCAAACTCCTGTTCTTCAAAGATTATCCTAGAGCCCACAACAAAATGAATTTCATTCCCTTTTCCTAGAATTTAGAACTGAATGGCTGAAGAACAAATAGAGATGTCTAGAGGCCTTAATCACACAGAACATGTCATTTCAAGGCATTATAACAACTTCTAGACCTTAGAAATGTGAATAAGATGGACAGCCTTATTAAAAGTTTCCTTTTCCACATGGGGATCAGGTTAATTAAGTCCATGGCACTGGTTCAAACACTGTCACCAAAACCACAGATATGTCTCCTTTTCTGTAAGTATCACCCCAGTATCTTCTGGCCATATTTCCCTGTTTATTGTTCTGTGAGGTGGAAAAGGTTGCGTCACTAATTCACCAGAATACACAGCCCATGGGCAATTCTCAGCACCAAGGAGAAGGCCAATGGTAACAGATGATTTTTCAAAATGAAAAACTAAATAAACATTTGAGGCAAACACAAAAATTCAGAATATATATTTATAGCCTTGAGATTCTGTCATGCCCCATTTAGAAAATTTAAAGAAAACATGGGCTTCTGGCCAAGATGGAGGCAGAGGTAGACACACTGTGCCTCCTTGCACAACCAAAAAAAGGACAACAAATTTTAAAAAACAACAATAACAACCAGAACTGCCAGAAAATCAAACTGTATAGAAGTCCAACAACCAAGGGGTTAAAGAAGAAACATTCATCAAGACTGGTGGGGCAGCGGGGGCGGTGGGGTGGGGGGGTGGAGATCAGCAGCCAGGGCAGAGGGGACTCATGGCAAGGCAGTGGCTGCTGGAGCAGGCCAGGTAGCACCTGGTAGAGCAGGCAGTCCCACATTTGTGTTCAGATAAACTGGGAGGAACAACCGGGGAGTGAGACAGACCATGCAACCCAGGGTTCCAACATGGTGAAATAAAGCCTCAAAACCTCTGACTGAAAAAATCCTGTGGGGGTTGAGGTGGTGGAAGAAACTCCCAGTGTCACAGGAGAGGTCATTGGAGAGATCCACAGGGTCCTAGAATGTACGCAAACACACCCACCCAGGAATTAGCACCAGAAGGTCCCAATTTGCTTGTGGCTAGCCCCAGAAGTGACTGAAAGGCAGCAAAGAGTGGAGCAAGTGGCTCTGTTCCCTCTCAGTCCCCTCCTCCACATACAGCACCACAATGCAGCAATGTGGGTTGTCCAGCCCTGACGGACACTTAAGGCTCCACCCCTTACTATGTAACAGGTGCACCGAGACAAAAAAAAATGACCCAAATGAAAGAACAGATCAAATCTCCAGAAAAAATACAACTAAGCCAACCTATCAGATGCACAGTTCAAAACACTGGTAATCAGCTCACAGAATTGGTTGAGTGTGGTTGCAAAATAAAGGGAAGAAATGAAGGCTATGAAAAGTGAAATAAAGGAAAATGTACAGGGAGGCAAAAGTGAGGGGAAGGCAACTGGGACTCAGATCAATGGTTTGGAGCAGAAGGAAGAAAGAAACATTCAACTAGAACAGAATGAAGAAACAAGAATCCAGAAAAGTGAAGAAAGGCTTAGGAACCTCCAGGACAATTTTAAACATTCCAGCATTTGAATCATAGGAGTGCCAGAAGGAGAAGAGGAAGAGCAACAAATTGAAAACTTATTTGAAAAAAATAATAAGGAGAAGCTCCCCAATTTGGCAAGGGAAATAGACTTCCAGGAAGTCCAGGAAGCTCAGAGAGTCCCAAAGAAGTTGGACCCAAGGAAGCACACACCAAGGTACATCATAATTACATTACCCAAGATGAAAGATAAGGAGAGAATCTTAAAAGCAGCAGGAGAAAAGGAGAAAGTTACCTACAAAGGAGTTTCCATAAGACTATCAGCTGATTTCTCAAAAGAAACCTTTTGGGCAAGAAGGGGCTGACAAGTATTTGAAGTCATGAAAGGCAAGGATCTACATCCAAGATTACTCTATCCAGCAAATCTATTATTTAGAATGGAAGGGCAGATAAAGTGCTTCCCAGATAAGGTCAAGTTAAAGGAATTCATCATCACCAAGCCATTATTATAAGAAATGTTAAAAGGACTTATCTAAGAAGAAGATAAAAACTATGGACAGTAAAATGACAAACTCACAACTATTAACAACTGAACCTGAAAAAAACAAAACCAAAAATTAATTAAGCAAACAACTAGAATAGGAACAGAATCACAGAAATGGAGATTGCATGGAGGGTGATCAGTGGGGGAGTGGGAGGAGGATAGAGGGGGAAAAGGTACAAGGCATAAGTAGCATAAATGGTAGGTACAAAATAGACAGGGGGAGTTTAAGAATTGCATAGGAAATAGAGAAGCCAAGGAACTTGTATGTATGACCCATGGACATGAACTAAAGTCAGGGAGAATGCAGGTGGGAGTGGGTGTGCAGGGCAGAGGGGAACAAAGAGGGGAAAATGGGACAACTGTAATAGCAGAATCAATAAAACATATTTATAAAAAATTAAGAAAACATAATATATTCATCACTTGTAGAGAATTTAGAAAGAAACTGTAGATTTTAGGAAGAAACTGTGTTACTGTGCAAATTGAGGCCTCCATTGGGAACAGAGATGCTCTGGTCCTATTCTTCTACCCAACCTTCCCAACCTAAGGTTGTTTAGTGACTTTAGGTGATCAGTTAGTCCTTATATACCTCAGTTTTTGCAAGAGTAAGGGAGACAATAAATGTTTTTCTCCTCACAGTCTGGGCTTTGGGGAGATGATAAATTTCATATCTCTTAATCTCACCAAATTACTTCAGTTAGGCTTTCCATGATGTCATTATCTCTGATCTCTGCACCATCTATGAGAAATCAATAAGACTTTCCATGTGTTCATGAATTAAACTTAAAAATTTAAAATATTTTTGATGCCCTTATCATCTAATTCCCAGATTTAACAAAGGAAGAGATTCTGCTTTTAGCAAGTTTGAGCCTCTGATATGGTATTGGGTTAATAATAAATCAGCTCCAAGGTCTCCTCAATTTCTTCTCAATTCCTGGCATTTCTCAGGTGATTATTTACCTTGGTGCTATCTTAGTGAGCTGAAGTTAGTTGAAAAAGTAATACTGGCAAACCGATCATTCAACCTTTTATTTATAGGAATTGGATGACTTCCTAGGCAATGCAATAGATTTTCCTAGTGATTTTCCTCAAGCTCTGTTTTTAAGAAGGTCTCCGCATCTCTTGAGCTAGACCAGACTTCTTGAAAATTTATTTTAGAAGAAAGGCCAAGTAAGTCATACTCTAAGGTACCCAAAGAGTTTCTTCTATCTCATGGAAAACTTTGAATTATTTTCATTTCTGCTTCTTGATTCACCCAAAATAGAAAAGGTGATGAAACTGGCTAGGCTCTTTGTTGTCATTCATTCAACAAGTATCTATCAACTCCCTTCTCTGTGTTGGAAACTGCTAAGTGTTGAATATAATTTATATAGAATAAGATGCACTTGGTTCCTGACTTCTTGGCACTTTAACACTAGAAGGAGTGACCATTGAGAAAACAAGAAAGCAAATAAATAACTATTAATTATGATTATCCCAAGAAGTCAGCAAACAGAAGATAGTGACAGATAAAATTACCAAAAAAAAAAAAAGGTAGAGATTACTCTATAGTGGGTGGTCAGGGGAAAACTGAAGGACTGACAGATGAAAGAGGCACCCTTGCTGAGCATATTTGGGGAGGTGGTTCCAGGGAAAATGAAAAGACTGTTCAGGAGCAGGAAAGTTTAACCCATCAAGGAATAAGAGAACAGTACTATTTGTCATTTGAAGTGTTGTCTGCAGACCAGCATCATCAGTGATCTCTGGGAACTTTAGGAAAATGTAGAATCCCAGACCACACCCAGACCTACTGAATCAAAATCTGCATTTTTAGTGAGATGTCCAGGGAACTTGCTTTCACATGAAAACTGAGCACTGTCATAAACACTGGTTCCAACCTTGACTGCACGTTGGAATTTGCTGGAAGCTTTAAAAAATTCTGATGCCTGGCCCTGACCAACATGGCTCAGTTGGTTGGGCATTGTTTCACAAAGCAAAATGTTGCTTGTTCCAGGTTGGTTGGGGCAACCGATCAATGTTTCTCTCTCGCATCAATGTGTCTCTCCTTTTCTTCCTCCCTCTCTCTCTCTAAAAATAAATAAATAAAATATTTTTAAAAATTCTCATGCTTGGATCCCTTCCCCAGAGTTAGGTATGGGCTGTAAAACAAGCCTTGGGATTATTTTAAAGCTCCTAGGGGATTTTGAAATGCAGCAGAATTTGAGATTCACTTGTCTAAAATACAGCACCAGTCACATAGTAGGTACTTAATAAATTCATGAGTCACTCTTGACCCTTTAACTTTTCCAAGGATTCCCACAAAGAGGCTGCAGGCAGGCAAGAATGTTACCTCTTCTGATTTAGAACATTAAAAATGCTATTATCCCCAGCAAGACCAAATCCTGAACCATTTAGAAAAATGAGTACAAGAATGACTATCCCAGAGAGCCATTCCATTATTCCACATGCTGGATAACTGTTAATGTTGGCATTTTGTGAATTTGCTAGAATCGTAAGAGATTATCTAACTAGTGGCTAGACACAGGTGAGGAAATGCAATATGGGGTTAATCTCAGTATAAAGACAGCATGATTTTCAGATTCTCTACACAATCGAGGAGAGCTCACATCAGAGAAAAACTTCCTTGAGGCAATCTGGTAACATTCTTGACTAATGAACTTGGAACAGAATGTTCCTACCTTGGCATTATCAGGGAAGACAGAGGGAGGAGATGTGTGAAGAGGGTACAGGATGTGATCCAACCAAATGAGCATAATCAGAACTGTGGGGAATCCCTCTGGGTACTTCCTATGCCTGGTAAGAAATATGCAGCCAATAATGCGTACAACCCCATGCAAGGACAAGTTAGTGGCCAGAAACACAGACAGTTTCCCATTGCCCAAGAGGGGTCCAGTGACCAGGGAAAATTTAAAATGCACAAAGCAACCCCTGCACTCAACACAGGAAGTTGCAAAACATTTTTGAGAAAATAAAGCTCATTCATTTCCTTCTTGTTGGAGCCCTAAGTTTCTAAGAACTCTTTCAAATGCTGCTGTTCCAGGTAAAGGACAGTCATGCATGGTTAGTAATAATGTAAGTTGACTGTGGAGGAAGGGACAAAAGAGGACATTTGGGTGCCACCATCAATATATCTTTAAAGACTTCTTCAACCTTAAGGGAGAAATAACAGGTTTCAATTGGACTATAAAATAAGCAATATTCTGACATACAAGAAATGTGAAAGTCCAAAAAACAGCTGTATTAACCCTTTCAGGCTCTTCAACAAACCACTGAGTCATCAAAATAAAGAGATTTCCAGGTGGAGGCTGCCCAGTCCAAAGCATATGCACTAAATAAGGTTAGCATGTTTTAAGGAACATGTAAAAGTGTAGGTAAACTTTGAATCTAAGCAGAATTGTAGAATAACATGGGTAAAAGAATATATGATATATGTCCCATCCCCAGGGACAAATGTCTTTAAAAGTAGGAGCTAGACTTCAAATGTGAACAACATAATACCAAGAAAATGGCATATTTTTTGGAAATAAATGATTTCCCTAATGTAAATAAATAATTTGTGTCCAGTGTAATTGTTTCTGTTTCTTACAAAACTGGTGCATCCGCTCTTTCCACAGGCTGTGTGCACATGGTTCCAAACCATGAATACAACCTAATGAAGTACAACTCTTGGCCTATTCCACACCTACACTTGGATAGCTGAAAGGGGCCAAACAAAACAAAACAAAACACTAATGTGCTGCCTGGACCCATGTTAAACTCATGACCAAAAACCTCAAATGGACCTTACTGCTATCGGGCATTCTGTGTGTGCAGACCCCTTTCCCTCTCCCACTCTCACTGATGACTATTTCCCACCTTGTCTCTTCTGAAACTTTCAATTTCTCCTCCTTACTTATTTCCCTAAGCTGATACCAACTTTGTTTCCTATTTCAACATTTTAAGTAGCAATCAAAAAAGAAATTTCCTATTTTCCCACCATCACCTCTATCCAACTGTTATCTATGCATATCCATATTTTCTGTTTTCTCTGCTTTCTCTAAGGATAAGCTGTCATTGCTGCCAATCAAGGCCAACTTCAGCACTTATGCATTGGATTGCATCTTCTCTTGTAATCTAAAAGGATCTCTCTCTCTATAATCATCATCATCATCATCATGATCATCATGATCATCATCATCATCTTGTCTCAATTCCATGAGTATGTATACATGCTAGAACTTTCTCCATCTTTTAAACCTTTTCTTGGCACTCATGCCCCCTCATCTCCTTCCATGACCAATTAATTTCTCTGCTTCTCTTAGAGCAAAACTTCTCAAAGGATTTTCAGAAGATTTGTTCCTGCTGTATCTCTATCATCTGGGACAGAATCTGGAACATGGTAGGTATCCAAAAATTTGTCAAATGAATAAATGCAAAACTACAACCAATTTAGCCATTGCAGCAGTGTAAAATACCAAACAAGTCAAATCAGTTTTAACATCAAAATGGTTGTGCCCATTAACATAGATAATTCTACAATATTGACTAAGAATCAGTTGTGTGCTAACCATTGTATTGTACTCATATAGCATTATAGAGAGATGATGATTATATTTTACTCTTCCTTTAAGCAACCTAAAGAAAGCAATAGGGTAGGTAGTATACAAATGCAAACCAGGTAACACATTCAAGAGAAACATCATAACAATTCTCACCTGGAAAGAATTTAATAGCATAAGCATTTATGAAAGTTCTGCTGTGTTGTGTTTTTAACTGACATTTTGGGGGTTTTTACAATACGCCAATGAGTGCTTCACAGGTATTAACTCATTTAAAGTTTATAAGAATCTTATGAGATACTGTAAGTAATATTTTTTATCCTTACCTGAGGATGTGTTTATTGATTTGAGAGAGAGAGAAACATCAATTGGTTGCCTCCCATATGTGTCCCAACCAAAGATCAAACCCAAAAACTTTTGGTATAGGGGTCAATGCTCCAACCAACCAAGCCACCTGGCCAGGGTGAAATAAATACTATTTAAATTCCATTTTACAGAAGACAGAAGGTCAAGTAAGTGATCCAAGAGAGACAGCATAAAAATAGCATAATTAGATAAATAATAAGGCTGTAAATGTATAGAATAAAAAGCAGAAAGAAGCTGGACCTACCAATTATCAAAACATGCCTGTTTATCACCTTCTGGTCATCAGGTACTATGGTGAAAACAATCCCTAACAGAGTATGTGGCATCCTACTTCCAGAAAAATCACTAATGGAATGGAAGGGCCTCATACCACAGTTTCTCAAACTTTGATGTGAATATAGGTCAACTGGAGATCTTGTTTAAATGCAAATTCTGATTGAGCAGGTCTGGGAGGGGCCTGAGATTCTGTATTCCTTACATACTTTCAGGAGACATGGACTCTGCTGGCTCAGGTGTGGTATTTTGAGTAGCAAGGAGTTAGACAAATTAGTACCTACATATGAGTTAAAATACATTGATCAATCTGTTAACTAACAAGTAGAAGTATCACCTCTAATGAGTGAAGTATAGGTTATAATAAAAGATAAGCTTCTTTTGCTCATTTTAACCATCATCTATCAAGGGAAAGTCAAGGTTTCTTGAAAAATCTCTTTTCAAGGGAAAGATTGTTGCCAATTTTTATGTCATTTACAGTTTAAAAAAAAAAGCCCTCGGAGATGAAATTGATTCAATCCCTGACCCTTTAGTTTATGTGTTGTTCCCAGTGGCCTAACAGCTACCTCTGAAAATACCTTTCTGGTTTATCTTTAACCCAGGAGCATGGGCCTTTTCCTGGTCTTTGGCTGCCTCCTTGCTTCCTCAGTCTAAACAGAAGTCTACCCTGCTGCGGCCACTTTTCCGGCTTGCTGCTAAAGAAATTTTAGGAAAACAAAAATATGGAGTCCCCCACTCCCTCCACAGCCCATCCAGGAGAACTATTTTCTTTAAGATTCTGCTGTTTGTCTCCACAGGTGAAGTTGCCCCAGTAACAAAGCACCCCCTTCTTATTTAAGAAGCATAACAAGGCTAAAAGGTTAAAGTAGCCTGTCCTTCAAAGCATTTTGCAAAGATTAACTAATCAGAACAACCAGCCTCTGGCAGAACAGAGGAATATGAGCTCTACAGTTACAAAGGGAAGCTGCCCCAGGCATAAGGGGACTGGTATTTCTACAGACTGGAGGAAATTTCAAGCATAAATTGGATGGCATCTCAGAATTGTGTATGTGTAGTACATGTGTGTGTATGTATGTATGTATGTATAAGAGGTTTAAATATATTACATATAGTATAATGTATATTTTATGTTTATTTTCATATATAATACATCTCATATATACATATACACATACATACACACACATAGTTATGAGCTGAATTGTGTCACTCCAAGATCCATATTGCTCTTGTCAGTGTGGCTCAGTTAGTTGGAGCGTTGTCCCATAAACCAAAAGTTTGCAGATTCAATTCCCAATCAGGGAGCAAGCCTAGGTTGTGGGTTCTATCCCAGCTGTGGTGCACATAAGAGGCAACTGATTGATATTTCTCTCTTGAATTGAAGTTTTTCTCCCTCTCTCTCTCCCTCTCTTCCCCTCTTTCTAAACTCAATTACCATGTCCTTGGTGAGGATTTAAAAAAAAAGATTTATAGTTTGGAGTCCTAACCCTTAGTACCTAAGGAGGTGGCTATACTTGAAGAAGTAAATTAAGTTCAAATGAGGTCATATGGTTGACTCTAATCCAGTCTGATTGGGGTCCTTACAAGAAGAGGACATTGGGCTGTAGACAAATCACAGGAGTAAGACTGAGGGCACAGGGGGTAGATAGCTATGTGTAAGCCAAAGATGATACTTTGATCTTGAACTTCTAGCCTCCAGAAAAAATTAATTTCTGTTATTTAAGTCACCTAGTCTGTAGCACTCTGTTATGGCTGCCCTAGCAAACTAATACACATAAATACACAGATACACACACAGGGTGACCATAAAGTCTGGAAAAAACACACATTTTAAAAGATTTATTATTATCACATTATAATAAATGATAAAATAATATCATCTAAAAGTCAAAACTTTATGGCCACCATCTCTAACAAACATCTTGCCTTATCCATGCCCTGGGAGAGAGAAAGGAGTATAAAGTTAATATAAAGTCAACCGATAAAGCTGGGAAAGGACTTACGAATGCTAGCACATAGCTTTCTGCCAGATTTGGGGGGAGAAGGTTCTCTTTGCAGGAGAATAACTTCTTTAGAGTTATTTTTTGTCTGATGGTAATTGGGTTTTCTTTGACTTTGGTTCAAACACAGGTCTTCACTCGGCCTTTGACTAGACACCCTCCATTTTGCCTTGGACTTCTTTGTACTTTGTGAGCATTCTTCCCACACACTCCCCAGTGAAGTTTTAGATTCAAGAAAAGTTACGCCTGTCTTGGGATGGCTAATCATTACCAAGAATTTGGAAATACTTTGAGCACCATTATGCACGGAGACTGACACGTCAGAGTAAGAACAAAACCTTTGAAATGGGAAGAAAGAATGAGTGAAAAGGAGAGAACCCAGCTCCGGAAAATATGTGGCTTTAGGGGGGAAGTGACATAGTAGTGATTACAAAAATAGCATTGCCACTGTTTCATTAAATGAGGAAGTCCTAAAATAAGTATTTTAGACTGAGTTAACAACTTACCATGACATCTTAAGTCACTGAAAAGGAAGGAAAGGGGACTCATATATTTAAAAACATGTTATATGTGATTGAAGCTTTCTATAACTTCAAGTAAAGTTCACCAATGATGCAAAGTAGATTTTATTATCTTTATTTTGTACATGAAGAACTATGGGAAAATTAAGTATAGACATTGTTTGTTGAATGACCCAACAGACATGACCTATTATTCATTTCTCTCTTGCTGTTTTTCTCTATGGAAAATGGAAAAGATAAACATTGGCTTTCTCTGCCTTCTTTGCAGCTGGCTGTAGCATTACTATATGACAAAGATCTAGTTAATGATATGTAAGCATATCAGGTAGACTCCGAAATTTATATATCAGTCTGGACTTCTAGTCTAAATCCAGACTGATGTATCCAACTGTCTACTCAACATCTTTAATTGGGTAACTAATAAGAATCTCAACTTAAGGTGTCCTTCTGAACTTTCTAGCTATCTCTACCCTCTATCAGTCTTGACCACCTAAGAAAATGCCACCTCTGTTACCCCTAATGCGCAGGCTGGCAAAAATGACTAGTCTTTCTTTCTCTCACCCTCCATCCATACCAAATCAATCCTCAGATTCTGTAGATTACTGCTTCTCCTCCCCCCCGCCCCAACCACTACTGCCAGCCTGCTCCAAATCACTGGCATCTCTTGCTTAGAAGCCTGTTAATGCGTCTCCATACTTCCATCCTACCACTTTCTTCAGTGTGGTCTCAAAGTAGCACCCAGAGTCAGCCTGTTAATGTATAAATGAGACCATGCTCTTCCTCTTTTCAACAACTGTTCCACAGGTCTGAGGGAGTGCAGAGCAGAAGCCAAACTCATCACAGAAGTCTCTACATGACCTGGCTCCTTCACCTCTTTGATCTCTTGTCTCACCTTTTCCATGGCTCACTCTGCTCCAACTACAGTAACTTTGTATTAGACATTTGCACTTGATAGACTCCCTCTCCGCAAAATTTCCCCTCAGATTTATGTACATGGTTTACTCCTTTAACACCTTCTTGTCTTTAATCAAATGTCACCTACAGAGTGGTGCCTTTTTCTGAGCCACTTCATTTAAAATGCAATCTGTCCTCACCACCAGTAGCTGAAACATTCTACCCTCTTTCTGGTTTTATTTGCTTTCTAATACTACATTTTTTATCTCTTACTACATCATTATCTAGTACTACATTTATTTATTTATTTATTTGGTACTACATTATCTAGTACTACATTTTTTATTTATTTATCCTGTTTACTCTCTGTTTCCCTTCACTTGAATATCAGTTTTATGTAGACAAAGATTTACTCTGTTTTGTTAACTGTAGGAGCACCTAGAATAATACCTGACCTGAAATCACTGCTTAATATATGATTATTTAACTGGTTCATTAATGATATGGGAATTTGGAAGCGATAATTTGCTTCCTTATATAAAGAACAAGCATCAGAGAGAGAAGCCATTGCTATCTTTAAAAACATTGAGAATGAATGAGCAAAAGAATAGAAGTCTTATATCATGGTGAGCCACTAAGCATCCTCTGCAATCTCTTATCTTTGGACATCTAATATTGTGAGGAAAACTTCACCTTATTCACGTTAAATAGGTGTAAGCAAACTATGCCCCACAGGCCAACTTTGGCCTCCTGCCTGATTTTATAAAGAAAGTTTTGCTGGAACCAATTCACATCTACATACTTACATAATGTCCATGGCAGCTCTCCTCCTACAACACAGTTGTAAAGCCCACAAAACCTAAACAATTTCCTATCTCCCCCTTCCAGAAAAAAATGCTCAACTTTTGACTTAAGCAAGTGTTGAGTTTTCTTTTGTTTTCAGTCAAAAGCATTATGGGGGCCACATGCTGGTCACATGCCCTGCTGCAGGGAACACAACTGAATGACAAACTCAGGTGCTGCCCTCTGGGTCCACAACCATATACTGGGAAAGCAAGTTTAGGGAAATCACCTTTATCTGATGGCTAATCACAGATGTCATTCCTGTGACATATAGGGCTCTTTCAACAGGTGACTTGGCTCAAGAACTCCCATAAAATAGGCCAAAACTTTCTCACAACTAAGCTGGAATCCAAGACTGTCCCTCTCCAACAATTCTTCCTTCCCTCTCTCCTCCTAAAGATCAGACTTAAATCATGGTTTATCCTTCTCCCTCCTCCTTTATCCTTCACAGGTGTTTGCTCCAAAAAATCTCTGTCATATCTAGTCTTGTTTTGCCTTTTGCTTCTCAAATAACATAAACATTCTTGAGTAAATATTGGTATTAGTATGAATTCTTGATGGGAGTCACAGTACAGGTAAGAAGTACTTTTTAGATTCAAGCTGACATCGGCCTGGCTCAAAAGCTCATATTTTCTCAGCAGTGATCTACTGTTACTATTCAACTATACACTTGTTTTGCTTCCCTCCTTATATTCATTCATTCTACAAGGAATCCAGAAAACCTTTATGGTCATGGGCTGTATTTTAGTCACATTTACAGTCTAACACCAAGTAGAAATAATCAAAAACAGTTTCTGATTTTATAATTTTGGTTGGAAGGATAAATGAACAAATGTACAAATATTTATTAACTATCTAAAATGTGTAAATTTGGTTAAAAGTTTGGCTTTTAACCAAACTTTTACTGTGTTTACAATCAGTTGAAGTAATGTTATACCAATGACAACATACAAGAAAGAGCTACTAAGGCATGTTGCCTAAAATGTACTTAATGATCAGAGCCTGGAGACAATGGGATCAGCAAGGAGGTTACTACAATAATACTGATATGATGTAATAAGGAGGTGAAGTTGGCTTCACAGTGGAAGTTGAAATAAAAGGAAAATGAGAGTGAGATCTTTAAAAATCAATAATCAACAGGCCATTAGTTGGTCATAGTAGTCAAACAAGAAAGAGTAAGGAGCAAGATGACTCAAACATTTTGAGCATGGGTACCTGGAATGAAGAAGTCCCATTTGTGAATAAGGATTTTAAGAAAAAGAGCTGGAGGGATTAAGCAAAGAGGAAAATGGACTCATGGACATGGACAACAGCATGGTGATTGCAGGGTGAAGAGAGGCATAAAGAGAGTCCCATAAAGGGACCAAATAATAAATGGTAATGGGAAAAAAATACAAAAAAAACCTTTTTTTGAAAAAAGAAAAGAACTAGTTAATTAAGCAGGAATTTGTGAATTCTGTTAGGGATTAGGAAATTGTTCAGAAAAATAATTTAAAAGATATTGAGGAAATGAGACTAGCTCTTAGGAAGGGCTGTCAGGACCAGAGACAACCTTGAAAGTCATTGCACTCAGAAAATAGTTGAAATCATGGGAGCAAATAAGTTCTAAGTGAAGATATGAGATGATAGAAGTAAAATCCCTGCATTTAAGAGGTGGGAAGTGAAAAACACCACAGAGAAAAAAACATAAAAGAAGTAGACAAGGAAAGATGAGAATCAGAATTCACATGATCCAGAGACCAAGAAAAAAGAGAATTTCAAGAAGAGAGTGCTCATTGATAGCAAATGATTCACAGAACTCAAGAAGATTGGACAATATGTTCAGAGATTTAGGAGCAAATAAAAGAGATTAAATAAGTGAGAACTTGAATGATCAGGGTAATCAAGCATCAGCTTATTAGTTTGGTTTTGTCTGTATTTGTTTCTTTTTTCTTCAAACAAAGGTAGACTATTCATGTTTTCAGCAGAGAATAAAACCTATATGGAGGTTAGAAATTGAAGAAAATTTAAAAAAGAGGAAGACATTTAGCAAGTTCCCGGAGGAGGTGGGTTGGGGGAGAACAGAGATTAGGAATGAGGAGTCTAATGTTGGAAAGGAAGATGAAGCAACTCACTCTTCCTTCGAGCCAGAGAGGCAGGATGAGAGCATCTAAGACAAATTCCCCACGCCATCCTTCGCGTCAGACCAGAGCTATATTCAAAGTGTTATTTGGCATCACAGCACCAGTGCAATGTAATTCCCACACTTGCGAATCCTGAAAGAATTCAATTTAAACCGATCTCTCACCTACGTGGACTTACTCAACCATATTTCTGTAGTTCCTAACAGACGTATCTTTCTTTTGTATTTGAATATACTGTGTACCCTTGTTAAAAACATAATCAACATCCAGTGAAAACTTACATGACTATCCAGATGAAAGTGATAAAATAAAGGAAAGGGCAGTCATCACATGGTAATGAAGAAATTGCTGTGGCAGAAATCTCTGAAGAAATTTCTCAAAAGAAAGCTATGGTAAAAAGCAGTGGGAATATGGACTTCTTTCAGTCCATATGGATAATGAATTTCTGAGAAAGTCCTTCGCATTTTCTTCTAAATGAATTTTCTTCGAGCCATTAAAAACAGACATTGTATTTAATGTCTTAAGTAGTTCTTGTAGACTTCAAGTTACCATTATAGAGAGTCTTGAAGTCATTTTAGTTGGGTAGCTTATGTATTGCTGGAAGTCTTAAGCTAGCTTGCAAAGAATTCTTTAATGCTGTTTCTCAAGTAAATATTTCAATATACATCAATTTCTCCATTAGTCTTTCTCTATTTTTTCTTATTTCTGTGGTTTCAATATACATCAGTTTCTCCATTAGTCTTTTCCTGACTATTTTTTCTTATTTCTGTGGTTTCTCAAATTATTATGTTTTAATGTGGGAGTGTGACATAGAGATGCCATGAAACCTGGTAAATTAAAAACAGTAAGCCTACTGACAAGTTTCATCAGTGGGGGGATGAGGACAGGCTGGTGAGGAGGGAAATTAAGATGAAGATCTGGAAGGGCTCTTGGCAATGTTTATCATACATAGAATAATTTGGAAGAGTAAATTTCACCCTCCTAGATTCTTTCTAATGTTTCCAGTCCGTGGGGTTGCTCTAATGAGTTCAAATTTAGATTAAAGGAATAGCTGCAACTTTGATTTCAAAAGCTCTTGCCAATAATGATGTCTCCATTTGCGGGAGATGAAGTGGAACAAACTAGAGGTTAGGGATCAAAACACTTGGATTTAATTCCTGGCTCTGACCATTTACTCCTTTGTAACGGAAAGCCAGCAGCCCTTCCCAGGCATGGGTACATTCCACGTACTCCCCACAATTGAGAAGAGCACCCCGAGGCAATGCCTTGGGCCAATCACTTAAACTTTGTGAAATTACATTACCTTAATCCATGATTTTCAACTTTCTTCATCTCATGGCACACATAAATTACTAAAATTCTGTAGCACACCAAAAAACGGTTTTTTTTTTGCTGATCTGACAATAAAAAGGTATAATTTTGACTCACTCATACTGAACAGCTGTTGTTGTGTGGCCTGTTGTCATTTTTTAATTTGACAGTCTAAGGGGAAAAGGTTAGTGCCCCTGACTAAGTAGTCAGGTGTTACATGTTTTAAAATTATTGCGGCACATCGGTTAAAAATCTCTGCCTTAACCTATAAAGAGGGCAGGGGCTTCACTAGGGAGTCTTAATTCTCACTGCACATTAAAAACACCTGGGACACTTTTTAAAAACTAGTGGTACAGGGCTCCATCCCAGACCAACTGAATGAGAGTATCTGAGGGTGAGCTCCAGGCCCTGGTGTTTCTTTAGAATGCCCCAGGTATTCTAATGCACAACTAGAGTTCAGAACCACTGCACTGATCTTTAGGCTTTTTACCAATCCCTCAGCATTCTACAAATTGCATACTCGCCCCAAGGTGCATGTGCCTAGGAGAGTCAAGAGTCTGTCAGATGGCTTTATGCTCACAAAAAAACATCTCCAGCCTGAGTCCTAGAGATCTGTGAAGAGTTGATCCTTGAAACTTCTAAGCCCATGGACATGCTTAAAGCCAAGATTTTATACTTTGCTTTCTTTCTTACCATTTTTCTTTTTAATTAAGATAACCTTTTTATTGAGGTATATTTTTACAGTTTGATTAATTTTTATGCGTACACTTACCCAGATCAAAATGAAGAACATCTGAGCCCCTTTGAAAACTGGTCCTACTATTTTGGGAGGATGTAGTAAGTCTACACAATCTGGCAGATGCCCTGTCTCTGATATCTGTCATATTATTTTCTAATTGTATTGTTGCATCATAAAATATAAAATTGAATGTAATTTTCCAATTTCTTTTGCCACTATTTATGAAGCTGTCATGCATATCTTTCTTATTCCTTTGATAAGTATGTGCTTAATTTTCTCTTTATTCCCCAACAATATTAATTCTATTAGCCTACTCTATACTGGCTCTTGAGAGCAAGGAGTGGTCTGTCTCCCTCACTCATGTATATGCAGCCCTTATGTGCTTATGAACATTTGTTGAATGAATGCTGGATAGACACATAATATTGGGGTTGGGATAAGGAATAAAAAAAAAGCAGGAGACATGATCCAACTTCAGAAAGTTTTCTATCATGTCAATGGGGAGTTTGGTTAAGGTACATTCTAAATATACTGGAAGTACTTTGTGAGTAACTATAAAACAAATCTCATCAATGCAAAGTTCTTTAACATTGATTCAAGCATCAGTAGACTGAAAACTTAGAGGGAGCAGAGGAAGCAGAGTGAAGAGATAATCAGAGTGGGAGTTTAACTAGAGTGATTTCCTGGATGAGGAGGTCAGGTCCTGAGAGGTACAGAGAGAATAGGGAAGAGATTATGCCAGATTAGGGGAAAGATTTGAGCAAAGCCTAAAGAGCAAACATCTAACCAGTTTTGTGAAGTATAAGCACATTTTCTGATTGAGAATAAAAGACATGTTGGGGAGAAATAAGAAAGAAGGAAGAGAAGTAAAAATAAAGCCAATTGATGGAGGGCCCAAGTAAAAATAGGCTGGCATTTGTATTGTGCCAGTGGATATACTGCAAACAGCATTTGCAGAAGCTTGTTCTGACAGCTACATGGAGGGCAGAGAAAAAGGTTAAAGGCAAATAAAATGATTAGGAGCTGCTTCTACAGTCCAGATATAACCTCATTTTAGGTGGTTAGTAGTACTGATCACAAACAAAGACATGCATCTAAGAATCGTCCCAAGGTTTTAGAAGGTGAAGGGGGTCAGGTATTCAAAATCACACCTGGGATACTGATATTAGAGAAATGGGGAATTTGGGACAGGATGACCACCCAGGGAAGAAACTGATGGTTTTAACTTACTGTTCCGTTTGGTGTTGGGCCTGTTTTTTGTCTGGTATTTGGACAACTCTAAACTCACATTTGAAATGACTGGACCACAGAGAAGTGGGTGATCCTACTCCATTTCCTGCCCTGGAATACTGTGAAGCAATAGAGACTATTTTACCCACACTTGTTATCTTCTAGGCACAGCTGATGTATTTATATGGATGCCCTACAGGAGAAGTATGAAAGAGACAATCAGGGATGAACCTGGAGAAACTGGTGAAGCCACCATTTTCTGTTGAGGTGAAGGGGCCTCCGCAGCTGAAAGGTTTGGCTGAGCCTTAGTCTGAAAACATTTGAGCGTCCCTGACTCAGAGCCACTAAAGGAAACACTAGAATCTCCCACAACTGCACATCAGACCTTAATAATACCAAAAACTAGGCAGTGGGATGATTGTGTCTCTTTAAAAGGTACAAGATGATTAATAACTCTGTCTATATCTTATTTGTGGACATGCCAGAAAAGATAGATACAATCAGAACACATTCTTCAGGGTGGGAACTGATTGTAGGCTGGAATTTATGAAATCCTCACGTGCCATGAACAGCATTCATTTTGTAATTCTCCAGATATATAACTGGTGGTCTCTGTCCCCTATATCATCAAATACTGACCATTACTGGAGGCAAAATAGCAGGGCTGAAGGAGCAATAACAAGGTCTCACATGACCATTTTTAGAGAGAGTAAGAGAGTATACCCTACCTCTGGAGTGAACAGCTGACCATGGATGTGAAAATAACACAACCCAACCAGGCCTCACCAGGCTCCTGAGGGTACATCATGTTCTCACAGCAGCAAAGAAGGAAACATAGGAGTTAGGTGGAAAGAAGTTCTGCCAGGAATTTTTCCAGTCAGTTGTTCAGGTAATTTATGTCACTGAACTATACAATTTGTCATCTCCCAGACAGCAAAAAGCAAAACAGAAGCATGCAAAGAAAGCGGGGGGGCGGGGGGGGGAATAATCAAGATGAAGCAAGGAATAATGCTTTTTTGCAATGTGGGTCTTTAAATACAAGTCCCCATTGCAAAACGTGTTGCCCATATGGTATTTTTTTTTTTATGAAATGGAGGAATCTCGATATGATATATTTGTGCCCCTTCTGCAGATGTTGAAAAAGAAAAATCTTCTATTGTCACTAAGATATGTTGATGTATTTTTTAAATTTGGCCATAGTGTTTCATTGTTTTAGCTTCTCCATAATAAATGAAGCACATAATGAGGTTAAGTGTTGTTGCCTTGCTGTGAGTACACACCATAGCCAGGCACCCACTTTTGTGTTGAAAGATCCTTGGATCAACTATATTGATTAAATGGTAGTAATAACCAAGTTCACAATATATTATTAATCTTAACCTAGACATAAATTTAACTCAAGACATGAAACAAAGAAACTTGAAAAATATTAATCATTGCAGGCCTATTTGGCCTTGTGTAAATCAATCTTAGATTCCAGTTGGTCAAAAATTGTTATAGTTGAAACAATATTGTCGTGAGAGTCAGTATAAAAACTATAGCAGATGCTGAAGAAATCCAGTGAAGTTTCTTAAATGAAAAGTAGTATAACTAGCCCTGCCTGGTGTGTCTCAATGGACTTAGTGCTGGCCTGTTAACTAAAGGGTTATCAGTTCGATTCCCAGTCAGGGCATGTGCCTGGGTTTCAGGCCGGGGCCCCAGTTGAGGTTGTGTGAGAGGCAACCACACATTGATGCTTCTCTCCTTCTCTTTCTCCCTCCCTTCCCCTCTTTCTAAAAAAAATAGCCCTGGTTGTGTAGCTTAGTGGATTGAGCACTGGCTTACAAACCAAAATGTCACCAGTTTGACTCCCTTACCCTCTGTCTAAAATAAATAAATAAAATTTTTAACAAAAAGTAATATAACGAAAGTTGGAATTGTCTCTAAGAAACATTGTGAAAGAGAAAAGTGCGTCCTTGTGCCTCCCTCCTTTCATTGAACATTACTTCCAGGGCCTCCATTCATGTTCAGATCACTTTGGTCTTGACCATGTGCATGGTATTAAATTCTGACAACCAGAGCCTGACATTGGGGCATTTCTCTCCTATGTTGCAAGGGGGGCAGGCTATGGTCCTTGTACTAGAGAGCAGGAAACATGATCTTGATTGATATGAGTGACTCACTTGTGGTTTTTGGTAAGCCAAGCAGTGTTCCCATGCCATGGAAAAGAAAAGGCTGAAAATAAATTTTGAGCTTTTTTTTAAAGTTAAGACTCTCAATACTCTTATATAATACATATGCGGTAATGACCAGAAAAGACCAATGTGTAACCATATATAACCATGGATTATACATGTTATACATTAATACGGTAATAATGTTATACATTAAGTGGAGGTGTGGAAAAACAAGGAGCTTAATTACAGAAAAGAGATGGCCACTGTGTGAATTGGGAGTACGAAGAGTGAAAACAAAATTTCAGGGGTGTTTTATGGAGGATAAAAGGCAAGAAAAGTCTTCATCAGTAGACTGTGCAGAGGAACATTGGAAGAGAAGAAATAAAAGATAAATCACAAGACCCACTTGCCAATCAAGATAAATTATAGTCTGTGTTTGCAACAACAAAGGATCATTGAGATGAACACCAAAAACAAACAAACAAAAAAACACTTGGGGCATTCATGTACACCCATACTCTTTTACTCTTTGTTCCCAGGGATCTTTGTTTCCTCTTTCTGTAGAGAGATTATTGAAATAAACGTGGGGAGGAATGTGTCCTTTGAGCTGGAAACTACAACAAAAGTATTTTCTTCTTTGGTATTCTTGACATCCCTCGTACTGCCATGGAATTTGTTTGGGGTGGTTAGACTGTGTAAAAGGGCATCGTTTCTTAAGCCCAGCGGGAATCCCTCTGCAAACAGTGCTGGCAGAGTTGACTTGTGCTAAGGGCGAGTCTATTGTTCCTTGAGCTCTAACTGTTCAATAAGCAAAGGCAAATTAAAATTTTATCTTCAACTAATAATAAAACACACACAAAAGTAAAAATAAGTGACCAAACCCAGTTTACAGTCAGTGGTATGCAAGTTTCTTCAAGCAAAATCACTGGGCAGCAGATTTCAATGCTTGCCCATAAATTTCAGGTGGGAAGGAATGTCCCACCTAGCTCACACTCTCCAGAAGGGGACACTAGGGTATTAAGAGTACTGTAATTCAGAGATATTCAACAGCCACATCAGAATACAGATTAGCTCCCTGATCTCAGCCTAAGTCTAGAAGTTCGTGGGTTCTAATCCTCTACTGCTAAATGCACTCCCACTGCTCAGTGCACTACCGTGCTGCTTCCCCAAACCCACCCTACCCCCCAAACAAGCCTCACCCGCAGTCACACATTCTTTCGTCGACTCATTTAACAAATATTTATTGTGCCTCAGGTATGAGCTAGGCACTCTGTTATGCTTTGAGGGTATCAAGATAAAAAGACACAGAATCAAGCGTGGGAGGGACATGTAAATCAACAATTAGAGTGTAGTGTGATAGCACGCTGTGATGGAAGTATGCCCAAGGAGACCACACAGGTGGGGGCACCTAGCTCAGTCTGGAGGCAGCAGGGGAACTGAGGTGTAGCAATTTAGGCATGAGTGAATATAGTACTTTCAGATCAAGAATTTCAGGAGGACAAGAAAGAGCAGCAGGAGGTGATGTTGTCTACTTTAGGGGATCTTAAAGATCACCTGCCTCCAAGTGTTTCCTCATTAACTTGATGCTTGAAATAGTCTCATCTGTAATAACTTTGAATTAAGGTTCTGTTAATACTGAAATGTTTCTTTAAAAAAGTAAAATATCTCAGTATCATTTGCCATCAGCATTATAGCTTAAATTGGCAAGCCCTGTGGGAAAGAAACATTAGACAAGAAAGCATCTAATTTTAAAAAAGTCATAATTAGCCTAGGAATATAAGGTTTATAATGGACCAAATCTGTAGGACACCCAAAGTCAGGGAAAATGGTCCTGGGTGCTTGATAAAATCTGTTCCAACAGAGAAAAGGAGAGTATAATAAAAAAGCAAATGTGTGTTACCTGCCATTGAGTCAGGTCTGACTCCTGGCAACCCTGTAAATGAGTGATGACCACAATATCTTGTCCTCAAAAGCTCTGCTCAGCTCCTATAGACTCATGCCCATGGCTTTTGTGTGTGTGTGTGTGTGGAAACCATTCATCTCATATTTCCTGCTGTCATCTACTTTTCCCAGCATTATTGTCTTTTTCAAAGAACTCGGCCTTCTCATAATATGCCTGAAGTAGGACATCAATGCCATCATCACTGGCTCCTTTAGACAGATGTCATGGCACCAGAATGCCCTTGCCATAACCACATGTTGAGGGAGCTGCTGAGGGAGAAGCACTTTTCTGAAAGGTCTTGCCTATTTTGTGATGTCTAAACATGGGGTCAGCAAATAGGCTTTCTTCATTCCATGCTGCCAGTCAAGCAGTCCTAGACAGAGCTGCTGAAATTTCAAATGGCATGTGGATCAGCTGGGGGATCTTATAAAAATTGGGATTCTGGGCCAGTAGATCTGGAGTGGGAGTCTGAGAGATTGCATTTCTCACAATTTCCCCGATAATGCTGAGACCATGCCTGGAGTCCCTGGGTCTAGGAGACTGGCCTTGGCATTTCTCACATCTCTCCTCATGCCCCCATCGAATTCAGGTCTTCTGTGCCTCTCCCCTGGAGAGCTGTTTTGCGGCTCCATCCATTCTCCACACAGCCCAGGCTGGCAATTTAAAAGGTAAATATGACCACGTCATGCTCCTGCTTAAATCCCTCCAAAAGATTCCCTTTCCCAAGAAGTTCTTTTAAAAATTCATTTTAGTTGAACTCTTAATACAGAAGCTTTTCTGAAATCAAATATTCAAAATGTATGCAAATAGCATTGCTCTGGGGAAGCTAAGAAGAAAGGCCTAGATTCTCCTCACTTGCTCAGCTTCCCGGGAGGAGCTCTGGGATACCTCCATGTAACCCTGGATTCTGATGAACCAGGGGTCTAATGATGAAGTTCAAAGCCATTTTAGGCCAAACCATTATGTAGTTTTAAAGAGATTACTGTCATTTTCCTCCTTGGGTAAACAGATACAAAACTATTTCCTCAGAGAATGGTTTTGAAGATTAAATCAGATCGTGGGCACAGCGCGATCCCTGGGACATAGTAGGCGCTCACTAAATGCTGTTCCACTTCTCTCAAAAGTTTATAGTTAGATATGTTTTCCTTTTCAGAGATTTGTTCCCTAATAAGGGTAATAATTATGCCAATATTATTGGAAGAGGTAACATATTTGCCTTGTTAGTGTGAATGGTCTTGGTTTAGGATCTTTCCTAGTGAGCAGGCTTTCTTTGGGAGTCAGGATTGCTTGAATAGGTGAAAACACAGTCCCTGAGCAATTAGAGACAGGAGGAAGAGCTGACCAGGAGGGCAGACAGATGTGCAAAGTCTGGGGCTTAGGCCATGGAAAGGTGGGGCAGGGGGCAGCATTTCATACTAATGCTTTTCACCAGTCTGATGGTTTTCATATTAATATTGAAGGCTGAGAAATGTTGAAAAGTTGAAACTAACCAAAGATCTTTGCTGTATATCCAAAATGTCATGCACACTCAGAGTGCCAAGCTTCCAGTTCAGTCCTGTTTGCCTCACTTGGACTATTTGTGATAGCCATAGTCAAAGGGAAGCATATCCTTAAGCCCCAGCAGGGTTCCATGGGCCTGGGTGCTGTCCCTGTGCTAAAGTGCTCACCTGCTCAAGAGCAAAGTTGGGGGAGCTCTCTCTCCCACTTTAGTCCTTTTCCTTGACCACATCATTCTTTCTCTTTGATCCCTTAACCCCTCTCCCTGCCCGCCGGAGTCCATGTGGCATCTGCCCCAAAGAACTCTCAAAACACAGTTTCAGCTTACTGACTTTGGACATCTTTCTCAAATTGTTCTTCCCATAACTCTCCACAACAAGCAGGTTGCACAACAGGTTGCAAGGTGTCCTCAGGAAGCCCAGAGGGGTGGTCCAAGACATATGCGAACAGGCTGCTTATTTTTGACAAATAGGACAGCTCTATGTGAAACCTGAACCTCATCGCCTAAAGGATTTTGGCTGCTTAAAGTTCCTGGTGTTAGATCAGGAAGCCAGACTAAGGACAGAGTGCTCTCTCTGCCCTCACTGCAAAGCATTTCCTCCTCAGGACACTAGGTCTGTCCCAGTGTGGGGTCAGGGTGCCATTCTCTGGGAGCCCCCAGGAGAACAGCCTCAGGTCTTATCAGGCTGCAGCATCTGAAAGCCCCCTGCAATGCTATTAACATAAAACTATAACCTCCCCCACACGGAGTTAATGATTAGTTCCAAACTCTGAAAAGCCAGACACATCCCCAGATGCAGTGGACAACAGGGAGGTGGAAATCCCAGGCAGTTGGGAGTTTGGCAACGCAGGTGAAACGCAAATAATGGATCCACCCAAATCCACAGACTCTTGAGGCTGTAAATGTTAGGATAGTTGCATTCATACCACAGACACTGTACAGTCTCTTGCCCACCCCCTCCACTGGAAATGTTTTAGCCACTAAAAATGTGCACAGTGACAAGTGTGACTGACCATATATTTTCACACAATGGGACTGATTGTAGCAATGCCCTCAGGAATCCCCACCAGCAGCAGCTGTTTCATCATCCTTTTACAAATACACCGAAATCAGAATGAGTGCACATAGAAAACATTTCAAGTAAAGAGCAGATACAAATGGACTTTCCTGATATTCTTCATGCTCTTACTTCAGACAATACCCCATCTCAATAGCTAATGGGACACATCCAGTAACCCTAACAGCACCGTTTCTCAAGGGAGACTCTTTTGTGTGAAGTGGTAAGAAGAAGCATGGAACTTAACATTATACCCCCAAAAATGCATGGTCTCTGCAAGTTTTCTGGTTTTGAGGTTAATTCTAACAATTCCTCAAAGAGTAGAAAGAGCAGGTTCTAGCCCTGTGAGTTGCAGTTCATTACTGTCCTGGATAATGAACCTTGTCTTGGTATGATGTGAGGATTCTACTTTAAAGAGTGCTTTTCCTGGCCATACACCACCTGGGAGAGAGGCATGCCCGCCTTGTGCTGTAGTCAAGGAAGACAAGCATGAAGATGCTGAATGGCCTCAGCGCGTGTCTCTGTGCTCTGTCGAGATGCAATGATTCTGTACAAAGGAAGGCCAAGGAAACAGGGGTGGGGGAGGCAGCACTGAGCAATAACCCAAAACCCTAACTTGAGCACAGGTGTTTGAACCTGCCTAGTAAACCATTTGTCAGAAACGAGACGAAAAGAATTTGAAAGATTCTAGTAAACACGTAAAAAGGAAAGTAACACTTTTATTTTCCCCTTTTGATTTTGCTAATTTGTTGTTATTGATGTTGTTAGCTGAAGACTTTAGAAAAATCACAATTTATGCCATGAAGTGGCTTCCATTTTGTCAATGAAATTAACAGAAACATGGACTTGCCACTTATCCTAATGTGTTTTTTCAAATGGAGCCAAAGCAAAAAGAAAGCAGAGGCTTTTAGAAGCACTGGGAAATATGTGTGGGGAAAGGTGATATATTTGACAGCACTTTCTAAATTGTAGAGAATATTATTGAAAGAATAGTACTTGAGAGCTTTTTGCCAGTGTAAAATGTTTTCAGAGGACCAAATAATAACTCCTAGAGAGTTTTTTTAGTCCACTCACCCCATCCCTCGATTTTAAGCTTCAAGGCTACCAACCAAGGATCTCAGCCTTACTCAGCCTCAAGCATCAGAATCTCACCTCCACCAAACACTCCACCAACACCTCCCCTACTCAAAGCTGGATTGACCGTGGACACAGCAGACTCTCATCAGATGCTAATGTATATGGAGTTCATTTGTAGCAGCACCCTCACTTAAGAACTTGTGCTGCTGGAACGCTAACCCAGAGATGCAACCACTTCCAATGAAATCCTCAGGGGCAGGGAGGAAATGGCGTCTCCTCTCAGGTGTTAGCAAGACTCTTGAGCCAGCCTCAGTGAGTGCCACTCGTCCTTAGGGTAAAAAGGGGTAAAGGAGCCCTCTCTAAGTACTTTGTTACCACAGAGGAGAGCTGAGACTGCGGGAATGGAGAGGTTTCCAACTCCATGTGAAGGTTGGCTGTGAAGACCCTTTCAGCTATGTTATCAAAGTGCTACTGATTCAGTGTAATTTGAAACACAGAGCTGTTTCATTCATTGGTACCATGGGAGACTGATGTGGTCTTTGTAAATGGAATTTCCAGACAACTGAAATATTTTCCCTGAGTCACCAACATTTTTATGCTGTCATCATTTTGATAACATTTTTTTCTGAAGCACAATGCACATGTTCCTGTCTATGAAACACAGATCAGCAATCATGAGCAGCCTTCACACGATGGCTATTTAAATGGTTGTTTCATTTGTGCTCCACCAGACAAAATGCCCCCATGGCCAAGGAGAGGTATGAGACCGCTTATCACTCTCCTCAGTGGCTGCAGGCAGCTGTGCCTTTTGAATTTTCCTTCTGGCCTGCTTGCTATGAGTTGTTCTTTCCCTCCCACTTAGCTGTTACTTCTCATCTTCCCTGGGCTGAAAAATGGAAAATTCCAGGCTTGTCCCAACTGTGTTTAAGATGAGTGGATCAGCTTCCAAGTAAAGAACTGCATAACTGAATACATCCTAATGATGTCAACAACATGAATGATTTGATGGCATTGACTTTATACATTTGGAAATGTTCTTTCTCCCAGCTCCCTTTGGTGTGGTTGAGGTTACAAGACAAACCACATTGGGATGGATGAACTGCTACTGATGTTTCAACTGGTAGAACCAGTTATTTAACAAGACAGTATAGAAATCACTAAAAGCAGTGAGAAATGTAAGAGCCTCGGGTATCATTATGAAAAAAAAGGGTTTCTGTATTCAGCTGGCACTTGAAGAACCTCAGGTTCACATGATGTGCCTCTGGGTTTCCTCATCACTAGAAGGGAGTGGTGAAGGAGGTGGCAACCAAGGGCGTCCAACCCCAAACAGGACAAGGATGATAGAAATTACTGTGCATTTCCTTAGGTTAAAAGGGAAGGAAAATAAAATACAAAGCTTGTCACTCATACTTTTTTTATGAATTAAAAACATAGGACTTGCAGCTTTAGGATAAAGTACAAACTCCTTAGACAATTCATGGTCTCCCCCTTTTCTAAACCTCCTTTTGCATCACTTACCCCAACAAAAATAATGCCATTCCTCTTTCCAGAGCCCATGCCCAAAAGCAGCCCCTTTCTTGGAGCCATGCCCCCCCCAAAGTAATGTGCTCTTCTTCTGGGGTCACAGGCTCACTGAATCTGTGAATCTCACTGATCGATGGTTCACATCCTGCCATAAAATTGTGCATGTACTTTGCTGGCTCCCTTTACTGTGTGGTTTGAAGGCAGAAATTTCTTTTCTTTCGTTTCTGTGACTGCAGTGCCCAGCCCAGGGCCTGATGCACAGATGCTCAAGGAATGAATAAATAAATACATGCTTTATTTGTGAAAGCAGCCTAAGAGAAATGTCTGGAATGATGATGGGGCAGTCTTCACAGCTTTATTCCGGTGATGGTGGCAATAGGCACACAGGGAGGAAGGGCTGGAGGTTTGCAGATCAGACATAAGCCTAGGAAGGGATAGACAGATGGACACTCCTCCTCCATGCAGCTTCCCTGAATCATTGCAAAGTCACTGGCAGTCCCCATTCTTCTTGCTAAAACAATGATTGGCTTGCCTTCCCATTGGTAGGACACACTTAATTTTAGAAAGAAATTGTTAGTGACAGAATTTTTTAAAATAAATTTTTGTTTTTGAATTACAGTTTTCCAGATTTATAACCCAGTGATTAGACATTATATAACTTACTAGGTAATCACTTTGATATATCAAGTACCCACCTGTCACTACACATAATTATTACAATGTTATTGACTATATTCCTTATGCTATACTTTTATATGCATGTGACTACTTTGTAACTATCAATCTGTACTTTTTTTAAATTTCTCTCCTTTATCTCCCTCCACCCTGCACCCCTCCTTTCTCCAGCATTCTCCCCTTAGTTCACGTCCATGGGTCATACATATAAGTTCTTTGTCTTCTCCATTTCCCAAACTATTCTTAAACCCCCCACCCCCATCTATTTTATACCTATCAATTGTGCTTCTTGTTTCCTGTATCTTTCCCCCATTCTACCTCCTCCCTTCCCCACTGATAATCCTCCATGAGATCTCCATTTCTGTGATTCTGTTGCTATTCTAGTTATTTGCTTAGTTTTAGTTTTTGTTTTTTAGTTTCACTTGTTGATAGTTGTGAGTTTGTTATCATTTTACTGTTCATAGTTTTGACCTTCTTTTTCTTAGATAATTCCCTTTAACATTTCATATAATAAGGGCTTGGTGATCATGAACTCCTTTAACTTAACCTTATCTGGGAAGCACTTTATCTGCCCTTCCATTCTAAATGATAGCTTTGATGAATAGAGTCATCTTGGAGGTAGGTCCTTGCCTTTCATGACTTGGAATACTTCTTTCCAGCCCCCTCTTGCCTGCAAGGTTTCTTTTAAGAAATCAGCTGACAATCTTATGAGAATTTCTTTGTAGGTAACTGCTTCCTTTTCTCTTGCTGCTTTTAAGATTCTTTCCTTACCTTTCATCTTGGGTAATGTAATGATGATGTGCCTTGGTGTGTTCCTCCTTGGGTCCAACTTGTTTGGGACTCTCTGAGCTTCCTGAACTTGCAAGTCTGTTTCCTTCACCAGATTGGGGAAATTTTCCTTCATTATTTTTTCAAATAAGTTTTCCATTTCTTGCTCTTCCTCTTCTCCTTCTGGCACCCCTATGATTCAGTTGTCAGAACATTTAAAGTTGTCCCAGAGGTTCCTAAGCCTCTCCTCACTTTTTTGAATTTGTGTTTCTTTATTCTGTTCTGGTTGATGTTTATTTCTTCCTTTTATTCCAAATCATTGATTTGAGTCCCAGTTTCCTTCCCTTCATTATATATTTTTCTTTATTTCACTTTGCATAGCCTTCACTTCTTCCTTTATTTTATATCTCTACTCAACCATTTCTGTGAGGATCCTGATTACCAATGTTTTGAACTCTGCATCTGATAGGTTGACTATCTGCTTGTCACTTAGTTGTTCTTCTGGAGTTTTGATTTGTTCTTTCATTTTGGGACATATTTCTTTGTCTTGGTGCACCAGTAACATTGAAAGAGGGAGAGCCTTAGGTATTTACCATGGCAAAGAAACACATTTGGCTGCATTGTGATGCTGTGTGCGGGGGAAGGGTCAGAGAGGGAACAATGACACTTGTTTGGCTCTTGCCCTTTCAGTCACTTCCCCCACTGCCCACAAGCAAATTGGGCCATTCTGGTGCTGATTCCGAGGAGGGTGGGTTTGTGTTCTAGGATCTTGTGGGTCTCTCCAATGTACTCTCCTGTGAAGCTGGGAGCTTCTCCTACTGCCTCAACCCCCACAGATTTTTTATAGTCAGAGGTTTTGAGGCTTTAGTTTCCCATGCTGGAACCCTGGGTTGCATGGTCTGTCCCATTCCCAGGTTGTTCCTCCCTGTTTATCCGCACGGGAATGTGGGACTGCCTGGTCCATCAGCCACCTTCTCACCCTCCTGGTCCTCTTGCCACGGCCTTGCCACATGTCCTTTCCACCCCAGCTGCCTGTCTCCACCCCTCCTACCTGTCTGGATGAATGTTTCTTTAACTCCTTGGTTGTTAGACTTCTGTACAGTTCAAGTTTCTGGCAGTTCTGGTTGGTTTTTGTTTTTAAATTGGTTGTTGTCTTTCTTCTGGTTATGCAAGGAAGCAAATCATATCTCCCTATGTCTTGATCCTGCCGGGAAGTGAAAATCAGTACTTTTTCATCCCTTCACATTTTTCACCAGCCCCTTAAAGTCCCTCCTATCTGGCAACTGGAAAAAATGCTCTCTGTGTATATGAATGACATTTTCTAATGCTGCTTGCATTTCTGATTTATGCTGTCTGCCTTAGTGTTGTCTGTAGGGGAATTTTGAATCAGTGTTGTTGTTTTTTAATGCGAAGTGATTTAATTTAAGATAGCTTAGATACCATAAAATGCGATCCCAAGTATCTTTGTGTTAAAATTCAATGAATTTTAGCAAATGACTAAGTCAGTGTCAGCTACACACCTAATGTTTCTGGTACCCTAGAAAGTTTCCCCTTGACACGTTCTAATCAATCTCTCCTGTAGGGTGATTTTGTAAAAGGTAACATATGGAGTATACATATACATATATATACATATATACACATATACATACATGTATACATATATATAAAAGTATACATATATATGCTGGCTCATATGGAGCATGCATGCTAGTCAAAGCAGACTGGCATTATGTGAGTAAAATAATTAGAAATCAAGACAATATATTACATGATCTAGCACTAAATGAAATATTTCAGTTTACCAATGTGCTACAGATTTAGAGAAGCAATATGCATTAAAATGTCTTCTTGGGAGTTTGTTACAAATTCAGATATCTGGGCCCACCCAGTACCATAAAATCACAATTGCTTGACAGAGAATCTCAGAATACATATTTTAAGTAAACCTCCCCAGGAATTCTGATAGGCAGTGGGGGCAGAGAGTGGCACAAACCACACTCTAAATTGAGGTGATAGATGGGTAACTGAGTGCAGGAGAAGCTTAGTGGCTTGTTTGAGATCACATGGTCCATTCAGGGCATGGCCTGCATTTCGGGGAGAGGAGTAAGAAAGGCTAGGATGACAATCATCTACACTGAACCCCAGTGGGGTGTCCACAGGCCAGGGCCAGCCCCAGGTCACAGTGCTGCCACACAGGGTTGGGCCCTGTGCACGTGAGAGAAAGCAACAAAGGGAAAGTTCTGGTTTACCCCCTTCAGTTGTGGGGCCTCACAGACCGACAGCTCTGAGGACTCATTGGTAACAACAAAATCTGCCCCCACCTAATTCTTCTTCCTTCTGGACAGTGCATTCCGGCAATTGAGCTGCTCCATGAGAGGATGGCAGGCTTGGTCCGTATCACATTATCACTCAGCGGGATGCCTCCTTCCCATGTGCCAAATGAACAAGTAAGTCAGGTGCCAGGACAAACAACACCATTGACCAATGGCCCTGGTGGGGCATGTTCAGACACTCAGCCTCCTTGGCTCCACTGCCATGCAGGCAGCATTTTGGTGGCACCTCAAGCAGACCATCCTTTCTTTCCCACACAGCTGATAAACCACCACAATGGACTGCGCCCTGATGAAACTTTGATCTTGCCAAGTGTCAGATTATCACCAATGAGTGGGCCTCCACTGATAAGGCTGTGGATAGAGGAAGTAAAACCAATATTCTCCAGAAAAGAGCAGAGCCTCTTTAGCTCTCTGTTCCTCTCCCCTCAACAAAGGGTAACACTAAATGACCAGAGTCCTCAATCTGCATGCAGGGGGTGCCAACCCCAAATCCAAGGGGAGGCAGGACTTGAGAGCAGCCAAGAGGCCTTTACACAGCCTCCAGCTGATAGAGTGACTTATATCTAGGCAATGTGCAAGCGTCCTCTAGCCTCTAGTTTCTATTCAGCTCCCATCACAGTCCCTGACAACACTCTCTACTTGCAATTATGGATCAGTGAGATGGGATTCTCTGCAGTGGTCTCAAATTCCCCCCAGTAATGCCACAGAGCCCCACTGTGAGGGGAGACAGATGGCCAGGTGTCTCCAGTCCCTGTTGGGGTCCTGCTGCACCACGGCCCTGGGTGAGCCACTTCACCTCTAAGCATCAGTCTCCTTACTTGTAAAACAGAGAGGTTAAAATAAGTTGACTTTCAGTTCCATCTAGCATTGTGGTTTAGAGTCCACTCCTCCCAGGCCAAGAACCTTGAGTTTGTTTTGTTCTCTTTCCTACTGGGTACAGGTCCATCCACAGAGCCAAGAAGGGCAAAGTTCTGGCTATCAATCCAGGTAGGAAGGGAGACACCTGTTGTAAGATTCTTAATGCTAAAGTTCTTACCTTGCTTATCTTTACACCCTTATGACAAAATAGGTGTTTGATACATGCTTGTAAAATGATTATGTAACTCACTCCTGACTTGCTATTCTGTTCAGAGAAGCACTGTGTACCCACCAATATAAATTAAAAAGTAATTGCAATCATTACTGTGTATCTTGAGAAATTTTTAAGGAAGAAGACCTAATTTATAACCTTCAGAAATCCTTCTTAAAACTCTTGTTCTCATCTCTCCAGCTCCTTTACGCACCTATTGCTATTCACAAACCTTTTGCACTTTCAAAACGTTAACTCTAACTGGTGTAGCTCAGTTGGTTGGGTGTATCTCAGTCAGTTGGGTGTTCACCAGTTTGATTTCCCTTTCTTCCCTTCTTTCTAAGAATAAATAAATAAAATCTTTTAAAATACATAAATAAAATAAAGCCTTACCCTCAGCATTCCAGCTTTCTGTGCACACAGCCTCTTCTGGTCCTAGCTTTTTGAGTTCCTTCTCTTTTCCTCCCTTCCTCCCTAGACTCTCTCTCTCAATTTCTCTGTCTTGGTTCCTCATTCTCTCTCTTTCTCTCTCTCTCCCTCTCCCTCTCCCTCCACTTTCCCTACTTGACATCACAAAAGCTAGGTGCAAGCAGACAAACACTGAATTTCCTTCACAATCATGGAGGAATAAGAACTAAGAGAGCAAAAATACTTTCCAGCAGACCAGGGCTGAGGGAAGGAATGGAGGGAAGAACTATAAGAGGAAAGATGAATATTGTGGTTCTCTAATGTTCCTTTGAACTTAACTGGCCCACAAAGCTCTAGGTGTTGTTGGACTCAAACTAGAAGCTACCTAGGTGAAGAAGGTAAATAAAACATGCATTGGCAACCAGAGTTTATATTTGACAGTGTCTGGAATGAAGGATATCTCATTAGATGCTTGATTGATTATGTAATTCATCAATTCTAACTGAGAAGAGAAAAATATATGAAATAGAACTACACAAGAGGAAATAAATATTCAACACTGAATTAGAACTGGTGAATTCCTCACTTCATCTGTCAACAGGCAAATTTTTCTTGTAGGAAAGTGATAAGGGAGAGCTTTTATCAGCTGGCAACTGGTACCACAACACTGCTCAAGTGAGGGGTGTGGATGAAGGTCCAGAGATAATCCCTATATTCTTCCCTGATGTGTTCAGAGCTATCTTTATGGCCCTGAGCAGGTGAAATTTAGTTGCCTGCAATAGTTTCAAAGATTGTTTCTAGATACCTCCAGGTTCAAGGCCAGCAGGGCTGTGGGAGTGCAGAAGCTTTTTGTTGTTGTTACTGTTAATAGCTGCTAGTAAAGACTTCATTCATTTGTTTGTGAGTAGGTATATAAAATCGGGTTAACTCTCTGCCAGGCTCTGCCCTGAAGGACTCTACAGGGACAGGGCTCTCTTTACCATCTCCGACCCACATGGAAAGTCTGGACATGGCCTTTCCTCATTCCATCCCAAATAAGCAAATGAGAAGCAAACAAACAAAAAAGAATCTATGAAAGCAGCAAAGACCGAAAGGTTGGTCTGTAAAAATGAGACAGCTGGGAATTCTGGGCCGTTCAGAAAAAACAAAAACCTTAAGTTAATTGCAGAATCACTCAGATGGCATCCTCTTCCTGTGCAGGAGACCTTGGGTGAGAGTGGCATGGCTCACAACTGCTCCCCTGAGGGAGTGGCCCTTCAGGAGATCAGTTACACAATCTACCTAAGGGAAACCCTGGGCATCAGAGGACTTGCTTTTTCATGGTGAATAAAGTATTTAAGGAGCCTTGCAGGACTCTGATAAAAACCCATTATCAGGCCCTGCTGACTTACCAAATTTCTACTGTCATGAATAACGGGGTCTAGTAAAGAGAACAAGGGCTTTGAAATCTGTAGAGCTTCAGCTATACCTCTTATTTACTAGTTGTGAGAGCTATGGCAAGTGATTTAACTTCTCTTAGGCCCTATTTTATTACCTGTGAATAAAGATAGATTAATAATACCAATGATAATGGGTGTGATGCAGGGCTATTGTGAACACTGAATATGAGGTAACAGGGTGACAGGAACTTGGCACAGCATCTAGCCCAGGATAACCCTCCGTAAAAGTTACCTATTAATCACTCGTTAATAAACTGACCCTTTCAGTCTGGCCCTTCACCTCCAATGTCCCTACATTTGCAAAATCTTTCTGGTTGGTCTTCCAGAAAGGAAGCAAATCCAGCAGCCTATTACATACAGTGAGCAAATTTCTGTGGTTAAGTAAGTTACTCACTAAAAACATAGTATCTACCTACACTGGAAGCTTTCTGGTTGCTCTTTGGAATTACAAGAATGTAATAATTATTGTAGGAATAAAATAAATAAACAGACAATAAATAAATAATCCAGACAAATAAGAGAAACCTCAAGGGTTTAATTATTAATTTCCAAATAACTGGAAACACTTGAACATTTAAATATGCAACAGCAAGAACTAGAACCCAAAGGCTGAAATTTTCTTTAGAACTTTTTAATGAATACTTAATGGTAAATCCTGTACTTTAAATTCTAGATGTAGCAATTCCATTGTACAAGTAGTCAAAAAATGAGACGTAAAACAAATGTGACTTTAAGTGGGAATTATTTTTGTGAGAGGCCAACTTTCTAAGAAACGGTTTGATACTTCTTAAAGAATTAAAGACTATTCCATGGAGGAATGTAATAACCAGTTTTTATTTTACCATTCACAGTGTCATTCATTCATTCCTCTATTCATTCATGCATGCATGCATTCATAAAACAAGTGCTTATCTAGACTACTTCAGGCACTGCACAAGGTTTTAGGGTTACAAAGCTTAATGAGACAGGAATTAGACATGGTTTCTGTTCTGAAGGTGTTAAGTGAGTGGCATGACTGCACACTCGCCTAATTCGGGCAATGTGATAACAGGGACAGTGGGCATGTGGGGACATTATTGCAGGAGCTGAGGTGAGAGGAGGTGCCCTCTAACAGAGGGCAGTAGGGAAAAGGCGATGACATAATAAATCCCTTTTGAATTGGTTCTTAAAGAATGAGTGGGGTTTGTTAGATGGAAAAGAGGAAAAAGTAAAAATCCAGGCACAGAAAACAATATGAACTATAAAGCGAATAGATGTTCTAGGTATAGGAAAGGTAGATGAAGCATGTTATACGTATGCGTGCCAAGGGGACATGGGCTGGGAACACGGGGAGCTTCAAATGCCATGCTAAGAAAGAGAAAGAAACAGGGGAAAACATATGCTGTTAAGACCAATTAAAGAAGAAATTTCTCTCAAGAACAAAACACTCAGACATTGGGGTAATTAGGAAAGCAGACATCTAAGACTATAAATCACTTCTTGATGAGCCCCAGGACCAGTGATAAATTGTGCTGTGCATTTTCTCAGCCTTCCTTAGTCCTCCACGTATGAGCTTATGAAATTTTTTAAAGATAAGTTGAAAATTGAATAGCAAGCACAAAAAAGGCAACCTAAGGTGAGGAGGGGGTATGTTCTGTCAGGTGTGAAGTAATATAGAACAAATGCATAACTTTTCTCATTTTGTTTTAATTGTTAAAAGCATGTTTTTATTTTTTCTGATTTCAACAGTCATGAGAGTTGTTCAAAACATGGAAATGAAACCTTAAAGAAGGAAATAAAGCTTTATTATTCTAATATAGTACATTTAAGGTGCTGTTTTGAAATTCACTGTTTTTGCTTCTGTGCTTAGAAATGGTTTCCCTTTCAAGAGATAGGATAAAAATGACCCTCTTATATTTTCTTGCAGCTTATGTTTTCAGTTTTCATATTTAATTCAAGTTTATGTTGAATTTATTTTTATGAATTGTCTTAGGTAAAGTAGAATCATTCATTGTACATGTATGAGTGTAGCCCTATTTTTTATCATTAAACTACTCATTTATATCTTCATCTTATTATCAGTTTTGCCCATTTCCTGTTTTTGTCATCACCAACAGTAGGCCTTATGTTTTCTGGGTGGTTTTGTTGCAGTCAAAAAGTAGTATAGCTATTCTCATTCCTTCTACTCTTGTTATTTCTGTCCCAGACTGGCTAACAGGGCTTGGCCTCTTTGCCCCACTGACCACCTCCTTAAGTTATTGAGCTGTTGTTAGCAGCTCAGTGTCGTCTGTAGAAAGCGCCCCACTTGGGCTACTCTGGATGTTTGCAACAAAAGCCAGGCATCTATCTGACACATCCTTTGCTGATCTCCTGAGGACCTTCTAAGCTGAGGATGGGGTGGAACTAGCCCAAAAGGTTATCTCTCAAACACACCCCCTCCTTGAGCAATGCAAACCTTCATTCATTCCTTAAGGAAACAGTCTCCTCCCAATACAGGGATGAATGAGAGGCAGTCTGCCCCCAAGGCACTCACTCATCCTTCTAGAATGCTCCAAGGGAGCTGCTGAGTTGAGCTACCTCAAGAAAAAGACCTCATGGGCTGACATCATGGGAAATTGCCCAATCTCATTCAATTTACTCAACAAATATTTGTTAAGTTCCTTCTATTTGCCAAGAGCTGTGCTGGGTGCTGGGACATAAGACTTCAAGGAGCTGACTGCTGAGTAGAAAACATTAACAGGTGGTTACACTACAGTTTGATAAGAACTAAAATAGGTGAAAGCTTAGGCTTTCAGATGTAAGAGGATCCTGGGTTATTCACCCCCTCCTGCCAAGGACTTTTTAGCTATAGTACCAAAAAACATTTCTTCTATATTCAAAGTAATAGCAAATTAATCTAGTTAGCCTGAGACTCTTCAGCATTCTTTAAAACTCCCTTCAGACCTAAGTTTTAGAGAAAGTCAGCTATAGTTGATGAACAGATGGATGAGCAAATGGTCCAAAGAATTAAAAGAAGTAAGGGTTGAGTGAATGATTTGGTCCTCTCAAGCAGGAACTTCATCGGGCCACTGGCCTCATAACAGTCAACGCCAAGAGCAGCAGCCTGGGAAGAGATAATACAAGCAAGGCACCTCAGAAATCTCTTTTCCTTTTATTCCAGTGATCCAAATCCAGGGCCCCACTGATGTTTGTTTTGGCTTCTTTCCTCTGAAGCCCACAGCAGCTCATGTGTGGTGGGCTGTTTATTTGACCAATCTTTTAATGGATGAATTAGCCAGCTTCTTATGTGGTCACCTGATAGGTCAGACAGCCTTCAGCCACACATACAATGAATTGGAGAATATGATTTCCTCCCACCTAAAACTGCAAACAACTAAATCTTTATCATACTGTAAGAAAATCTTATGATAATCTGAGCTCCCTCTATCTGTTCCTTTTGTGTTAGGAAAAGGAGAGAAAGACACAGAAGTAAAATATAGGCTAACATTCTTCCAAGCAGATTTGCCAGAGGAAATTGAAAAGAGGTCCTGAGATTGTTGTATTTTTGTGTGCTTGTGTTTTTGTATTCTGATATCCCATCCTTCACTCTGGGCTCTTTGATGAGGAGTAATCAGGGGTTGGTTTTAGAACAGATTTTTGTTTTCTCATAATCCCCTTGAGATGTTCTCTCTCATCTTCTTTTTACTCTCTCTCTGCCCAGTAACTGACTTCAGAGCTTGCTGCAGTTCTAAGACTTAAACCTTCCTCCCCCCAAAGTAAGTCCCTTTATGTCCGATAATTCACACTTCTTAAGTAGGCATTATTGTCATCCTAACATGTGATTTAGGTAAGATTGGGTGGGGGAAATGACACATGCACACATTACTACCCTCTATGCCCTCATTAATTTTTGACATTTTCATTCATTCCCTTAACTTCAAACTGCCATTTATTAAAGTACAATGTCACACACTATTATTATATTGTCTAAAAAATAATTAGAATCTGGTTCTTGTAGCTTTTCTACTTTCCTTCAATTCATTGCTGCTTAGAAGGAATATCAACTCTACTCAAGGCTGCACATGAGAGAAAATAGCGCAGAGGAACATTCCAAGCACCAACAGTCCTAGGTTTATTTAGTGTTTCCCAAACCTCAGTTTCTTAATATACAAAATGGGGGTAATCTCCACCTTATAATGTTGTTGTAGGCATTAGGGCTAACAAGTGGAAAGGACCTTCTACTGAACTTAGTAAGTGGAGGCACTCAACCATCAATAGCCATTATTATCACTATCATTATCATGCATACTATTTGTTGTTTCTTTTTTTCTTTTTTAATTTTTTTATTGATATGCTATTACAGTTGTCCCATTTCCCCCCCTTCACTCCCCTCCACCCTGCACACCCTCTCCCACCCACATTCTCCCCCTTTAGTTCATGTCCATGTGTCATAAGTTCTTTAGCTTCTACATTTCCCATACTATTCTTGCCCTCACCCTATTTTCTACCTACCCTCTATGCTACATATTCTCTGTACCTTTTCCCCCTCTCTCCTCCTCCCACTCCCCTGTTGCTAACCCTCCATGTAATCTCCATTTCTGTGGTTCTGTTCCTTTTCCAGTTGTTTGCTTAGTTTGTTTTTTGTTTTTGGTGTGATTGTTAGTAATTGTGAGTTTGCTATCATTTTACTATAGATGTTTTTTATCTTCTTTTTCTTAGATAAGTCCCTCTAACATTTCATATAATAAGGGCTTGGTGATGATGAACTCCTTTAACTTGACCTTATTTGAGAAGTGCTTTATCTGCCCTTCCATTCTAAACGAAAGCTTTGCCAGATAGAGCAATCCTGGATGTATGTCCTTGTCTTTCATTACTTTGAATACTTCTTTCCAGCCCCTTTTTGCCTGCAAGGTCTCTTTTGAGAAATCAGTTGACAGTCTGATGGGAACTCCTTTGTAGGTGACTGTTCCCTTATCTCTTGCTGCTTCTAGAATTCTCTCCTTCATTTTAATCTTGGGTCATATAATTATGATGTGCTTTGGTGTGTTCCTTTTTGGGTCCAACTTGTTTGGGACTCTCTGAGGTTCCTGGCAGTCTATTTTTTTTTTTTTTTTTTTTTTTT